>VMDR010002338.1:0-94722 GCA_007922815.1 Macrotus californicus
GCGTCTTCCCGACCTCGGTGTGGAAGGAGCCCAGGTTCCTGAGCCTCTTTTTTCCACGTATACTCACTCTCTCGTGGATGTCAACTAGTCTCTGTATTTTGACAACTCCCAAATGTTTATCTACAGCCCGACCTCTCCTCTGAAATCCAGGCTAGTATATCCAACTGCCTACTGGCTATCTCCAAACCGAGCTCCTGACCTTTCCCTCCCAACCGACTTGTCCCTGTATTACCAGCAGTTAATGCAACTCCATCCTTCAAGGGGCATAAGCCGAAGCCCTTGCAATTCACCACTGACCTGCCCCATTCACATCTCACATTCGGTCAATCACGAAATCCTTCCCACTTTTCCTTCATAACATGCCACTCTGGCCCAAGCCACCACTGCTCACTTAGGTTCCTAAGACCAGAGGCCTTACAGGAACAGGTGCCTGCTCACTGTGGTCCAGTCGCCCTGGTCATGCAGTGCCTGGAAGGCGGGAAGCCTGCCTCAGCCTCAGGACTTTGCACCTACTGCGTCTCTTCCCAACACAGCCACATGACTCCCTTCACCTTCTCCAGGCCTTTCATCACAAGTCACCTCAGTGAGGCCACCCTTGACCACCCCCATTCCTAACCTCCCTCCTCTCTCCTCTGCTTTAATTTTCCCCAAAGTATTTCACACACAAAAACACACACAGCCCATCTTGCCTTGCAAGAGTAAGATTGTTTTTGTCAATTTTGTTGATCACTATATATCCCCGATACCTAAAATAGTGCCTGGTACATAGGAGGCATTGTGAGTAAATGAGAGAGGACAGTGACAGAGCTGCATGTGACCTATGAGAGTATATCGTGTAGTCTTTTAAAGGGTTATATTTTACGAGGGCACTCTGCATGCATATACATATTCAGATATTGCAAGAAAAAAAGCTGCTCCCATTTGATAATTAAATTAACATTATACAAACCTGAATAATTACAAAGAAATAGTTCTCTAAACTGAGAGATGCTATAAAACACTCCAAGGTACTAGGGTTTCTCAAACCCGTGGATCTTGCTTCACCAGAGCACATCGAAAGGACGGTGTCAATATGCCCGCCCTACCCGGAGCAGGAGAAAGTGGCCAGGCCAATATTATGGACTTTGATTCCCTCAAATAATAAAGAAATTATGACACCAAGTGCAGAGCACTTAATGTTTTAATGATGTATAAATTCTGGGTGTAACCTGCTTTCAGGGAACCTCCAGACTCAAGCATGAGAGGAAAACGCGGAGTGGCTGTTAGGCTTTAGCAATGCATTAGCTCAATGGGTAAACATGGGTGGCTCCAATTTTTATAAACCACATTTTAAAAGAACTTAAAATTATCTTTCAGGTAAGAGCCACATGATTTCAAAAAAACATTCAGATGCAGAAATAAATTATTCAGGAGGGAAGTAACTGTACACAAACAGACGTGATGTGAGGCAGATAAAAGCCAAATGTGATTTTAAATCAAAAATGTAAAGAGTGTCATAGAGTCTCTACTTGATAACACTGCTGTTGTTTCCGAAGTTGCACACAGCAGAAGCCCTTACCCCACCCCCAGTCAGCCGACTCCAGGATGAACAGGCCCCTGGGAAACAACCTAGTGAGTGCCCACTATTACCCAGTGCTCCCAGCTCGTAATCAAGACCCTGGCAAATGCGGAATTCCGCTGCCATCACTGAGCTGACAGTTACCAAGAATCAGCTGAGTTTGCTCCCACATTCATTTGTGCCAGCTGTTTGCTACTGAAATTATGTAATGTCACTAAATAGTGTGTAAAATAATCATATGTGGGTATAATAAGAAAGACTTGTTACCAGGAAAGCTCAGTATATGTTTGAGAAAGAAGACATTAAAAGGTCATCAGAGAATTCTACCAACAATGGTTATTTTTAAATCATTTTTACTAAATAGAGGCAAATGTAAATTACAAATCGTTTGTCACATATAAAGATTCGTGATGTAAATATCCCTATATAAATTAAGAATTACCATGACCCTTTTAGCTTCCCTGTGAGCTTTCTTGGTATGTAATGATTCTATAAATTAAAATATTGTCTCACTGAATCACAGATACATTTACTTTAGCAGTGCTTTTAAAACTTTGGCTTTAATTACTCTGAGCCTATCCAGCTCTTTTAAATAGATAAACTGTTTTACACATAAATAAAATAAAAATATATTTGCAGTAAATATGTCTTTACTGCTCCAGATTTAGAATATTATGCTGTGTTTTATTAGATTTTTTTTCCCCAAACAGGACCCATCAGCACAAGAGACAATCAGCTGACATACAAACCATACAAGGAAGGTAGGAAGAAATCAATCAGGGATGAAAAAATTAAGATAAAATGAAAGGGAATGAATGAAACAGTTCTGTAAAACCGTTACATCCAGCAAACATAGCCTTTATCTGCTCTATCAGCCGCCTCTGCCAGAAGGGAGAGACCTGTGTGAGGAAATTTGCAGGAATACATTGCTCTTATCTTTTGTGCCCTAGGTTGTCATTTGCAAGAAAGCTCTAATGAAAGTCACACACCTGAAGCTCCACAAGCAACCCAGGAACACTCCTGCAAGACAAGGAGAATTCCACTTTGCCAAAACAGGAGATGCAGCGAAGCCAATAGCAAAAAATGATTAGGCTAGGAATCCTGCTGACTCTGGAAAGTCTACTCCACCGGAGGACAAGGCTAAATAAATGTCAGAGCCATACATTCTTAGAAGGGTTCCTGGGCTGAGCTACGAAACAGCTTGGGATCTTAAACTCATTCACTGAATAAACATTTATTATGCCAATGCCCCACATAAAATAACAGAATTTTCCTCTTGGCTTCCACACTGCATACCTATAGGCAATCACAGTATAAGGTAGAAGACCAGTTTTGCCACTCAACAAGCTGTGTGACTTTAAGAAAGGAAATAATTCTGCCTCCTTCTCAGAGAAGTATAAGCTACCACCCAGGTCCCACTCACTGTTCACTCACTAGGTTACTGCTTCTTTCCTATAGGCACTGTTCTAAGCCCTTCACAGGCGTTAAGCATCAGGGAGGCATTCCAGGGGGTAATGAGGCAGCGCAGTAGAGAGACATCAAATGTCTTACCCAAGGTGCCCCAGCTGGAAGGTGGTAGAGCCAGGCAGGATGCCAATCAGACTGTCAGATCCAAGGCCACACTCCAATCACTACTGCACCGCTGCTCCCTTGGTGACACAGAGTGTCCTTTCAGAGGACAGGCAAATGAGTCTCTGCCTCCCCGGTTAAGGGGCTGGCCCACCCTCATATTTACCAAGGCCTTTAGCAGACCCTGCCCAACAACCTCCAACAAGAAATGTAAGGATTACATAAAATGCCATCTATTTTGCTTCCCACGCCTTCTCCTCCCCATAGGCGTTTGTGGAGCTCTGTGTGGCCAAGGGACACCTCCAGGGATTCAACAACGGTAAAAACAAAACCACCAACCAAAAAACATGAACACATCTTAAAGGGAGAAAAAGAGAAGGGAGAAATACTCTCAAGAGGGTGCTGGCCACCTTATGACTTGAAAATGTTTATGAATCTGGTTTAATTTTTTTAACGTTTATTTGTCAATTACAGTTTACTTTCAGTGTTAGTCTGTATCGCTTTCATGCGTGCAGCACAGTGGTCAGACGTTTGCATAACTGTGAAGTGGCCCCCCATAAGTCTAGTACCCATCTGGCACTACACACAATCACCGCATGGATACTGACTACATCCCCTGTGCTGTGCTTTACATCCCCGGGACCGTTCTGTAACTACCAACTTGTAATTCCTAATCTCTTCACCTCTTTCTCTCTGAATGTGCCCGCTCTCGTCTGGTTTAAACTTTTGTAGGGGGACCATCTCTGCTACACAAGGGGTGGGGAAGAGCACCAGCTGCTGCAAGCAAAGCCACCAGACTGGCTGGATCAGCTCCCTGCAGCCACCCTCAGTGAGGGATGTTTGTCACCTGGAGACCACACCCACTAAAGGGGTCTAATTAAGTTCTGGGGGCAACCGCAAAAAGGTCATTATTATCATCAGTTTAAATCAGAGTTTCTCAGGCGTTCCTGACCTGAATCGAGTGGGGGTGATTATGAAAAGTGCCGCTGCACAACTTCTGAACTGAACTGAACCTTCCCGCAGCCCTGGAAATCTGAAACCAGGTGATCCCTGTGATAGACCAATTTGGGAAACACTATTTACGTCATAAAATTATGAGGCCTAAAAAGCTCAAGAGGGGTATTCTGAGTAGGTGTCCTCTTCCTTCTAAGCAGTCCGCTGTCAAATCCAGGAGGAAGGCACTACTTCCTATACATAAAAGTCTCCAGGGAAAGGACTTTGGAAGTTTCCTTTCAACACACATGACCGTCTGGAATCCTCAGAATTCCATGACCCTCCCAGGTAGCTTAGTTTAGTCCAGGGGTATCAGACTCATTTTCACCGAAGCCACATCAGCCTCGCGGTTGCCTTCAAAGGGCAGAATGTGAGTTTAGGACTGTATAAATGTAACTACTCCTTAACTAGGGGCAAGGAGCTCTACATTTAGCCCTTTGAAGGTAACCACGAGGCTGATATGGCCCCCCGTGAAAATGAGTTTGACACCCCTGGTTTAGGCAAAGGTTAAATCCACCCTTTTTTCCAACCAAAACCAAAAAGAACGATATTCATTACACAAATCACTCTGCTGACTGACGTCAGCAAACATGTGAGGCCCTAGACTAAAGTGTGTTAAGACCTCTCATGTTTTGCTTAAGGTAAAGAAAGAACCTCACTTCCTCAAAGGGCAGGAACCAGAAAGTGACAAGACAACCCACAGAACAGAAGGTAACTGCAAAGCATATATCTGATAATAGGCTCATATCCAGAATATATAAAGCACTTTCACAATTTAGTAATAAGAAAACAACCCCAATTTTTTAAAAGGGCGAAGGATCTGAAAGGATCTCTGCAAGGAAGATATACAAATGGCCAATGAGCCTATGAAGAGAAGTTCAATATCATTAAGAAAACGCAAAACCAGGGAGATATCACTTCATACCCACTGCGATGGCTAAAATCAAGAAGAGAGAAAATAACCAGTGTTGAGGAGGAGGTGCAGAACGGAGAACCCTCACACGTCGCTGATGGGAATGTCAGATGGCGCAGCCCTTGTGCAAGAGTTTGGCGATCCATCCAAGTGCTAACACGGAGTTACAACTGTGCCCCAGCGGTGCTACTCTCTGGCACATGCCCAGGAGAAATGAAAGCACGTGTCCCACGAAAACTTGTACATGAATGTTCACAGCAGCATTATTCCTAGTAGCCAGAAAGTGGAAACAACCCATCATCTGATGAACGGATAAATAAAATGTGGCCGGTCTATTCGATTGATATCACTCAGTAATAGACAGGAGTGAAGTACTAACACATGCTACAACGTGGATGATCATTGGAAACGTGCTAAATGGGAGAAGCCAGTCATAAAAGGCCACATACTGTATGATTGTATTTATATGATATGTGCAGAATAGGCAAATCCATAGAGACAGGAAGTAGATGCGGGGTTGCCTGGGTCAGAGGATGGGAGCAATAGTGGGATTCGAGAATGACAACTAATGTGTCCGAACTTTGTTTTGGGGCGATGAATGTGCTCGGAAGCTAACTGTGATGATTAATGCACCACTCTGTGAACACACACAAGTCACTGAATGCAGACTTTCAATGGATGAGTTGTATGGTATGTAAATTTTACCTCAATAAAGTTGTTTGAAAAAAGAATCCCCCCCAAAAAGAATCCCATCAAACCTCCATGAGCCTCAATTTCATCCTCTGAAAACAAGGATACCATCTATCTTACAATATTGTAAAGAACATATAAGAAGGTATAAATTTATACATGAACAATGCTTCATGTAGAGTGTCTGGTATAATAAATACAGAATACATGTCATTCTTTCAGTTCATCCTATCCCCAGATTTTTGCATTGCTATGTTTCGATATCATTGTGTCTTCACAAGTTATAAAACTCAAAACTGGAAAGTATTCCAAAAGAGGCCTAAACACGAAAATTCTCTCATGATTTCACACATGCTAAACTTAAGGCTATTCCTATACACCTGACCCTGAAAAAGCCCTGGAGCCTGCAAATGTGACTGTCTACCTCCAAGACTTGTCACTAAAGAGTTTTTGGAGATAAAGAGTAAGATTTTTTCCTCCGCTCCTCAGTTGTTGTGCGTCCTCTATCTCTACCTGTGGAGCAGACGCACCTCTACACGCACGTACTTTTAAAACCAGCCACAACCCTTGCCAAGATTTATGCTGCTCAGGCATCTTTCCCAGTCAGCTTCACCTACGCTGAAAATCTGCTGGGCCTCCAGGACAGTTTTGCAGGGGCCCCAGGAAAGACCTTAGCCCTTAAATACCCAGCCCCACCCACCCAGATACTATGATGCTATGCGAAGTCAAAGGGGCTTGAAGCTATGGAGCCCCACAGGCTGCGACATAAAAGGTCGACTACAGCATTCCCCCCATCTCCCCAAGGTCTCAAACAATTCACAGCCACCTCTTGCTACCTGTTTCAAGTTTTTTGTTCAGAAGAGTTCCTACTGTCAAATGCATTTCATTTATTTATTTTTAACTGATTTGAGAGAGAGGGAGGGAGAGAGAGAAAAACAGCAATCCACAGTTCCACCTATCTATGCATTCACTGGCTGATTCTTGTGTATGCCCTGACTGGTGATGGAACCCACAACCTTGGCGTACTGGGACGAAGCTCTAACCAACTGGGTTATGGGTCAAGGCAAATACATTTTCTTTTTCTCTTCACTTTCAATGATTTTAGCTGCAACTTTTATTTCCATGAAAATCCCATGCCTCCATACACTCTCGCTGCTTATGAGACATGGAGTAAATGTGTGCAAAACTCAAAGCTTAGCAGAGCTCGGCTGGTAAACACACTGCAAGCAACCAGACAGGCAAGTGAGCAATGACTGCCCAGGACAGCCAGCACTATCTAGTAAAGCATTTTTGCTCTAGAGCTGTGCTGTCCAATATATTAGCCCCTGACCACAGGAGGCTACTGAAATTCACTGAAATGAAATAAAATTTAGAACTCAGTTCCTAAATCTCCCTCCCCAATAAATGTGCTTCCGGTAGCAACCTGAGCCTACTGACTGCCACACTGCATAGAATACTTCCATCAGAGCAGGAAGTTCCACTGAATAATGCGGACTTAAGAGAGTACCTTCACCGATTCTATGAAAGTTTGTAAGTTCAGAGTTCTTAGATGCAGTAGTTTTAGTATTTACAGATTGTGAGGTTTGTCTCTCAGATGTATGATCCAAGTGCCTCTGAACATTCTTGGCAGATTTTCTTAGTGGTTAGTGGACAAGGTTTTTTGGAGCTTAGCACAGAGCTTGGCACGTGGTAAGCACGTAATATTCGCTGAACGAATGAATCAAGAGCATATTAATCTCTGTATTTCAGCTTGTGCATCAGCAGGTAGGGTAGGAAGCTCGCGGACCCTTTAGAGCCACAAGAAATGAAGCTGAAAACCATAAACATCTGCCCCAAAGGAACTTATTATATTCAGATGAAAACTTTCAGGCCCAAGGAAACATCTTGCTTCTTCAAACACCCACTACTCATAGCTTTTAGAGATATGAAGGGAAGATCGGAGGGGGACACTATAGGAGATCACAGGGCTGCTGCCACTTCTCAGTATTTCCCTGAGTAACTTTTTCTAGAAAACAACAAAATCACACAGAGGCAGCAATCACCCACTCACACTGCCTTACACCTGGGTCACCCCTCCCCTCAGTGCCCTATGACTCAATCTACACTGTGCCTGTCAAATAACTTCTTGGAAAATAAGTATTGTTGAAACTGAAATCCCAAAAAGGGTGTCAGTTTTCATGTACAAGCAGTTCTATGAGCCCTTAACCAATAATCTCCTGGAGGCCCAACAAAAGAAGCTACAGCTGCTTCTATTGAAAGTTTTCTCTATCCCTTGTTCACAGACCGAACAGCCACAGGAAGAACAGGAAGAACCAAGCGGCTCCGTTTCTGTAACTGACATTTCCTTCTCGAAGTCTGGGGACAGAAGGCAGGAGAAACAGGGAGCAGCTAGCAGCTGCCACCTGATCTGCTCATGAATCCCCCAGGCTCATTCCCCATTCTCTCTTCCTTATTGTTCCACACACCTTTTCTCAACAACCCAAGTCCCACTCTTGGGTGGGCACACACACACACGCACGCACGCAGCCTTCTTTGTGTCAACAACCACAGTTGCAGAAAATTTGAGGTCACTTCTATGAGGTGTTGTACCCAGAAGTTAAAATAGGTGAGCCTTACATTCAATTTTAAACTGTTAACCTGCTCTATTCTGAATTCCAATTATTTGTAACTGTATGGAAGTCCTTACACGTGGCCTTACAGTGAGCCCTTTAGACACTAAGTGTGTTTTTAAAAGAAAACCATACAATTTCTATCTTTTGAGCCAAACAACAATACTTGCCCCACTGTTTAAGCCAACAGATACACAGAATTAAGCCAACAGATACACAGAATAATGGTTGTTGATGAACTGGTCATTCAATTTCAGATTCCAAGACCCACAGAATCTCAATATTAGGACCAAAACGCTCAGTTTCTGCGACACACAAAGCGAACTTTGAGGGCATGGAAAAAGGAATGGTGGTTAAGGACACCAAGTGCCTGAGTTTAAATCTCAGCTCTGCCATTTATTAGTTATATTCCTTAACCTCTCCAGACTTCGGAGTGGAAACTGACTTCATGGGGTTGTCAGGGGATTGTCACAGGTAACCTGTGTTAAAGCACAAAGTAAGATCTCAATAAATATTAGCTGTAACTGTTTACAAGGCATCATGCCTGAAAACATCACTTCAACATTTTCCAAGTTAGGACTTAAGATAAAACTCAAAGAAAAATGCTTCCCAGACAACCCCCATGAAAAGCCTGTAAAAACAGAGCCCCAGGCTCAGGTCAAAATGGTCACCTTCCTACGCAATCCCACACTCCAATAATGAGCTTTTAAAAATGTCCATGAACATGTACAAATTATTCATCTCACTCATTTCTGGCCACAGGAAAGGAGTTTCAAACTGGAGAGCAGTTCACAATTAAGCAAGTCCCAAGAAATGAGTGCTAGGCCCTGGTCAAGACCCGGCCCTCCCGTGGAAGAAGGGGACAGCAGCTGGTGACTCCCTCACACCACAGCTGTCCTCAAGAGAGAAAATGCTCCACATCTCTGTGCCCTGAAGTGTCAACAAAGTCCCCGCCCACTGGGCACCAAGCACCCGGTTTGTTGACCTTCTGGGCCCAATAGAAAACAAAGGCCGCAGGGACATGTGCTATTTTTATATAAATAAGCTGGCACAGGCAAAGATTCTTTATTAATGATATGAGTCTCACCTTTTTTTTGTGAACAAGGCATAGAAATTTGTTAATTTGGATTTAAGAATAACGTGTTCACTACATGCTGCAAATGATCCTTTTTTCTCCACTGTAACCTGCAACTGCAGTTGGCACTGCCACTTAGCACTGTCACTAACACTAGGCAATTTGGAGCGTGTGAAAAATGTCCTTGGAAGATGCTTCTGTACCTCAGAAACACGGGAAAGGTACCAAGGGACACACTTTCAAAAATATAATGCCACCGCGGAAATTCTCTCCAGAGAATCTCTTAGTCTGCATACGATACCATGAACGGTACAAGCTGTCCAGTCCTGGACACACCGGGCAAATGCTCTGCAGAAGTTCACCTGGACCCTGCACTCTGCTACAATAAGGTTAGGCTGGTTTAACTGTACAAGAACTCGGGGAGAACTGGGGGGCAGTGTTCACTGTGAAAATACCTCCACTCATGGCAAAGGGAAGCCCAGGACAGCCTTGCTCAGCCAGCCCGCAGGGGAACCCTTGAAGGTGGAGAGCCCTTGAAGCGGCCATAGTTTGAAGTGGGACTGGACGCCCGCCTTCTGTGGGCCTGAGTCACATCCTCAGGTAAACACATTTGGGTGACCTACTGATCACCAGATTATTTTTCACGACTGACTGCTTAAACCTCAATCACGTCGAATTCATTTCTGCAAACTAGGAAGGATCACCATCCATTACTCACCTCCTAATCCAACCCCAGCCCAGAGAAACGCTCTTTTCATAGCTGCCAAACGCCAACATCACCCCAGGCCAACCTCACACAAACCAGTGCTGAAGCCAAAGCACAGCACGCAAGTAATCCCGCTCACACGGTTTTTGCCTCTGCACTTCCTAACCCAGACTGCGGTTGCCCACTGCTACACCAGGGTCTCAGTTTATGAATAATGCGTGACAGATGACTCCAGAGTTTCTACAAGAAAAATAAATCACCTCTAAAAGTAGCAATGTCTTCGATGTATTTTTTAATGTAATGCCAGGCTAAATCCCACTCACATATTTTTCCATCAGGGCCAACAAACAAGTATATCAAGGCTTCATAAAGCAAGTAGAGCCATTCATAGAAAGTATTTCTAAATTTTCCCTTTTTCACTGAGCTGATTTTCTGTCTTATTTCACTTTTATTTCCAAATCCCCAAGATTTACTAGCCTATAAGGATTTCCAGGGTATCCTGTGTTTTTAATTGCTAGTATTTAAGCGAAATTGAACCTCTTGGGTACACTGTGCATCATAAAGTATGTATTATTCTTTGGCCACAAATGAAGTGAATGGGGCCAACAAAATTTTTCTTAAAGCCAACACACAGTCAGATTTGCAAATCAACCTTCTATGTTTGCATTTAAAAAAAAAAACACACTCAACTGTGGAATTTCACCTTAAAATAAGGTTATTTTAACTCTGTAGCTTTAATCACTCTCCCACATTCAATGACCAGGGAGAGAGCACTGATCTGTTCACAGAACATACAGAGATATTCAGAATGTGACGTTAAGAATACATCACTGAGTAAGTAATGCATGTACATGTTTAGGCATGAAACCATAAAATGCCGGAGCTAGAAGGCTCTGAGAGAGCATCAACCCAATGCCCTCATCCTGTAGAGAAGACCAGGTTCGCTACAGAGGTTAAATGATTTGCCCAGGACAATGGCAAAAACTCACCCACTAACAAAACCTATAGGCCAGGTGTCCTACTTCCTAGTCCAAGAGCTTTCCATGGTACCACTCTGCTCCTTTTAGCACAAAAGCGTGTATTAATGAAATATCTAACACACAAGACAAAATCATACAGGGTAGGGCAAAAGTAGGCTTACAACAGTGTATTCTTGTATTGTCATTATTAATTATTGTATTATTTTAGGTAAGAACAACTGTAAACCTACTTTTGCCCCACCCTGTATATCTGTAACATGACTTGTGGATGGAAATAAGAAAGTTGGAGAAGAACATGCATCAAACCACTAAAAACTGGTTGGGAAGGTGTAAATTTATTTTGCATTGTTTTGCTGATTCTGTTGAGTATGTTGCACTGTTAAGTGCCAAACAGGAATTTACTGACACTTAGAGAGTATCTCTTGATTTGTAAACACTCTAAGAAAAGAAAAGATGATAAAGTATTTCTTGTAAGAGGAAAGTACATTTCCTTTCCTTCAGCAGGGAAGGGAACATCCACCCCTCACTCCCCAAAAGCCCCCCAAACCCTCCCCTCCAAGGTCCAGCTCAACTGCCAGCTCCTCACAGAGAACTTCCAAGCTCTTAGGCCAGAACCTCTCCTTCTCTGGGTTCCTCCATCATAACCTTTGCAGAAGTCTCTCCTACTAGAAAGCCAGCTCCTTGACAGCAGAAATCTTGTCTTACTCACCTGGCAAAGTGGGCTTTGCAAAGACCTTTGCATATACAGCATTCATCACAGCTAGTGAACTGCAGCATTTGTTCCCAGAACCCCACTTAGAGTAATGTTCCAGATCTACCTCTTCCCCACACCAACACCTGGACCTACTCAAGAGTTATTCCAGAGTGGAAATCCTGGATCCCCTGCACAGTCTCTGGAAAATGAAATCGAAATGCCCATTACATCCCCTGCCTACTTACCGAGGTTTAACATCCTCTAACATCAGAGGGAACGGTAAAACTACACATTTATTATTTAGGTCTCCGACAACGTTCTCTAAGTGTTAATCTGATTTTTTTTAAATCTCAGAACACTACTTATTAGAACGTATGGCTGAAAACTGCGGATAACACTAAACGCATGTGAAACAGAATGAAACGTCTTTAAAAGCTACTGGGAATATTAAACCAAATAATCTTCCGTTGTCGCTCAACACAAGTTTGTGGATTTTGTTTTTGTTTTTTGTTTTTTTTCGGAGAAACGTGATAGTCCCTAAATACAAGAGCTGACCTGGCAGAGTAAAATCGGCACATCGGGTCCTCTTTAATGCTATCCTGCTTTTGATCATTAAGCAAGAATGAGTACTCAGGCTTCTCGTCCAAGTCTCAGGTTTTCAAAAGCGGAGGGTTGAATTAAAACCCCAAAATCTTACCACCACAAAGTTGACCCTTCTGGGCTCCTAACAAACACAAAGAAAGAAAGAGCAAAAGAAAAATCGCTACCAGATGCTGATGCTGAGGCACAAACACAGTGGCCCAGGGAACCTGGAGAACTGAGAAGCGACAAAGCCAACCAAACCCCAACCCCGACCCCGACCGGACGGTGAGCACCGGCGCGACCCCACACGCCCTCGGCCCCGCGGGTCCCGAGCCTCACCGCGGCGCTTCTTCCTTCCATCTTCCATCGCCCGCGCCGAGCCCGCCACCGCGCGGGGAGCCTCCAGGAGGGCGGCCGGCGCAGCGCGCTCCGAGTCGGGCTCCCGGGACTGCCGAGGGGCGGCGGCGGCGGCGGCGGCGGCGGAGGCACGCACCCTAGTGGAGGCTGCCCGCGCGGCCCCCGGCGGTGTCAGAACGAAGGCGGCGGGGCGGGCGTGGGCCGGACGGCGCCCGGGGGCGTGGAGGGGGCGGGGTGACTGGGGGCGGGGCCCCGGCGGGGAGGGTGGGGGAAGGGGTGAGGAGGGAGGTCGGGGGGAGGGCTAATGGGGAGGGAGACTGAAGGGGAGAACGGGGTGAGACGGCGGGGAGGGTGCCCGGGGTGGAGGCAGGAGTGCGGAGTGAGGTAGTGAAGCGGAGGGGCGGAGAGGGTCGGAGGGGTTGGGACAGGGGAGAAGGGGGAGGAGTCCCGAGGGGGAGGAGGCGAAGGTGAGAGGGTGTAGGGGGCGGTGCCGGCGGGGAGGGGGCGGAGGAGAGTGGGAGGGGGAAGGAAGGGGCTGGAGAGAGGTGGGAGGGCGGAGGCCGACGGCTGGGGGGCGAGGCTCCTGCGGGGTAGGGGGAAGGGGCAGCGTGCCGGGAAGGGGTGGAGAGGGCTGGGTGGGCAGAGCGGGCGGGCTGCCGCCTCCGGGCGCCTGGCACTCGCTCCCCGCCCGGCGGAAATCTGCCTGTTGCTTTGTCTCGTTCCCTAACAGTTTTCCCACCCCAAGACAAGTGAGAGGCGCTTTGGAAGGTGTTTCCTCTGAGGAAGGGCCATGGGAGGGAAGCCGCGAGTCGGGCGGCGTCCCGCTGGGTCCCGCGAGGAGCGCCCAGGCGTCCCCTCGGGGTCTGGGAGGGATGAGGAGGGGAAATCCTCCCGGGTCCGTGTTGTGCTTTGCCTCTTTCAGGGAGCTCCATGTGCGACCCGTGTAAGATCTATTGCCCCTCGGGATGGGACTCGCCTGGGTCCTGCAATCTTGTCTCGAGACTGTCCTAACCGAATATGCTTCCCGGGGCATACATAATTCACTTCAAAACTGTATTTTCAATCGAAAGTGAGGAAAACCCGAGCCTTTTTTTTTCCTCTTCCCCTGGACTGTGTACGGCGGAGGCAGTCTGCAAGGGCGCCCTCCCCTGGCAAAGGGATCGAGAGACCTGAAAACCACCCTTGGTAAGGTTTATTAGAATGAAAGTGCTTCACCGTCAAGTTCAACGTTTGCCACATCCAAGCACCTGGAGGTGGAACCTCATGTGGCCAGTTGTATGGGGCTTGCGGTATGTTTGTGTTACAGCTTTAATGCCACGAAGACTAGTCTTACTTCTTGTGACCAGTAGAAGATGCCCCAACAACGGGAAGTGGCCACGACGGCCAAGCTTTGAGTGGGGATGAAGGGTCAAGTTCCTTGAGGGCCCAAGGAACCAGCCCACCAGGACAGGATGCAGCCAAGCACATGATCCCCTGACTCTTGCTTTGATTGCCCCATTTACATTTATCAGTCAGCCAGTGGCACCCACCAGAGGAACTGGACTGAGGGTGTGGGTGCATTTACACAAATCCATTCCTGCTTCTGAGAAGTGATCTCAATCCATGCACTCCTGCTAGCATAGCAGTTTCGTCAGCTGTGTGGGGTTTAAAGCACCCAGTTATTTGGGTATATTTCTCCTTTATGGATCCTACGTCCATGCTTACAGAAATACCCCAAGAAGTCAATCCCTGTGTGCCCATTTCCAATAAACTTCAGCTTCTTTGAAACTCCGGATCTCATGATTTTGTTGGCAAGGAATCAGGAGTACAAACATGTAAGAAATATAGTTGCTACCTGGGACCTGACCACTGGCCCAGCAACCTTTAACTGGAAAAGTAACCAACATTTCATAAAAGGGGGAAGGTAAAGGATTTTAGGCTGAATCTAAAACTATACCAACTATTCCCACACATAACTATTTATACAGGAGGCAGGGTGGACCTAGATTTACATGGGTTTACTAGTTAAGGGCCCTGGGAATAGATGCTTGTGATCTGAGCCTCTGTGTCCTAAATTATAAAATGAGGATAATCATACCTTGCAGAATTGTTATTAGCATGACAAATTAGGTAGCGCTCCTGGCCCATAGTAAAGGTCCAATAAAGGGACATTTCAAAAGTTAAGCAAGAAACAGAATGTTTCCCATTTCCATCACTAAGAAATGTTTTTCTCCCTGAATTCGAAATGCTTCAAGGTCTTACTTACAAAGGTGATTACATCTATTAAATAATCATTCATTTTTCCTACCTTAAATAAAGGTATAAATGATGGAAATTCTGATCAGCATAAATTAACCAGTGTTACCACCTCTGAGTTGATAAAACACAAAGAAAACCAAATAAAGGTTGGCATTTCTTTTTGCCAGCACTATTTTGTGTGTAAATATTTTGTTAGGCATTTTAAAATATTGAAAATAGAAGAAGAATCCCCATTTCTGCTATTCCAGCCCCCAGGGATGCCAGGCACCCAGCTCAAAAGATCACAACTGTGCTCAAGTTCAGTGTCAGAATACACAAACATCCACCTTGGTAAAAGCAGGGAGGGGGCACACAGGCCAGCTGAGCAGCAGCCTCTAAAAGAGGCATGGGCTGGTCAATACTTCTCCATATAGCGCCATATTCCTTCGGCACGCTCTGCCCACGAGCCCAGTATACACGGTGTGGAAAGAAAGAGAAACTAAAGTAGGCAAGATGTTAGATACTGGAGGTCAAAACAAGAAATGAAAACGAAGTTAAAATTCTCTCATGTGTTAGTCATTCATACAGTCAATCCTTACTATTTCTGAAGACCAATTTAAAATACCACATTGTGGATTTTTTTTTGGGGGGGGTGCAAAACTGAATATTTATTTAGAAAGAGAAAACTTCAAATACAAAAGCTGACAAATTCCACACACATTACCAACTCCAGAAAAACCACACATTTGTATTAACTGTCTTCATAATATTTTTATTAATTAAGCTCCTAAAATACCGCTATAATATTTTCCGTCGTGTGTTTTGGCTGCACGCTCTTGACCATTCCTTTGGAATACTTTTTTTAAACAGCTCTATTGAGACATAATTCATATACCATACAACTCACCCATGTGAAGGGAGCAAGTCCATGGTTTTTGAGCAACCATTACCACAGTCAGCTTTAGACAACTTTCATTACCCCCAGAAGAAGCCCGATACTCCTGGCAAGCATGCTTCTTTTCCCTCCAGCCCTCTCAGCCCCTGGCCACCACCGATCTACTTTGTCTTTACGGATTTGTTTATTCTGCACATTTCATATAAATGGAACCATACAATATATGGTCTTTTTGTGCCTGGTCTCTTTTATTTGCCATAATGTTTTCAGTGCTCATCCATGTGCGGCATGTAACACAACTTTATTTTTTTAATTACCAAATAATGTTTTACCATATGGTTAGGCTACATTTTATTGATCCGTTCATCAGTGGATAGACATTTGGGTTCTTTCCACTTTTTGGCTTTTATGAATAATGCTGCTATAAACGTTCGTGTACAAGCTTTTGCATGGATGTTGTATTTCCATTTCTCTTGGGTATATACTTACAGTAGCATTTGTGGGTCATAAGTAACTCTATTTAACTTCACTGCCAAGCTGTGTCCCACAGGGGCTGCACCATTTCATATTCCCCCCAGCAGTAGGTTTCAATTTCTCCACGTGATAACCCACACTTGTTATTGTCTGTATTTTTGATTATTGCCATCCCAGTGGGTGTGAAATGGTAGAATGATTCTGTAATATAATTTTCTGTGGGTACAACAGAAACAGAGTCCAGTCTTTCCTCTAGCATGGTTGATCAAAGGTTATTTTTGTATTATTGACATTTTAGAAAGTTCCTGCCTCACAGTCATTATTGAAAATAGCATGTACAATTTCAGTGTGTTGTCAAATTTGAGAAGACTTCTTAAGTTTCTTTCATTTGTGAACTGTAGGATTTCAAGACATTTCAAGGTTTTCTCTGCAATGATTACTATTCAATGCTCAAAATTGAAACTCATTAACTCATTTTTATTACTATCGTGAATTTTGTCCTTTCACAGATGTCAGTTAATTCATGTCAAAATAACAAAGAGAAAATATTTTTTCTTTTTTTTATGGTTCACACTTCATTATTTACATTCTCAGACAATCTAAGAATCTTAAAATAAGCATTTTTAAAATGTTTTATTTGAAATACACAAAGAACTCTAAACTTCACAGTATTTTCAATTAAAAGGACTCTTATGCATGCTTCAGCGCATAAATAGCATGCCTTATGAATCCTATTCCAACTGCATACACACAATTAACACACCAGAGTAGAGGACATTCAGTCTTCTTGTTGTACTCCTTGTACTTCTAGCACTGTGCCTGGCCTATAGTAGGAGCTCAAGAAATAATTTTTGGATTGAAAATTGCCATTATTTAAGGTAGAAATATTCAACTTAAATATCCAACAAAGTTTCAGCTCATACATACAGCAATCTGAAATCAGGTTGTACTTGAATTTCAGTAGCCCAACGTTAATCTAAGAGGACATGTCCAAGACAAAATTCACCATGGCGTCTGAGTCTGCTGAATACTGAGTGAATGCTAGATACGTATGAGGAGTGGGAGGTAAAAGCAAAGAGAAAAATGTGGCTAATATGCTTATGTGACTGAAAGGAGCAGAGAAGTTGGGGAAGACAGAAGAGGAAGTAGACACTGCCCACCTTGAAGCAAGTGCACAGGAAGTGCTCCATCAGAGGGTGATCCGTGACATAGGATGCACTCAGCTCACCTTTTTCCCATGACCCAAATAAGTTAGGCTAAGTCTGGTAAGAAAGATAAGAATAATATATACAAATAATAAAGGTTTCAGCTTATTTTTTTCTTACTTTTGCATTCATTCATGTGACAAATATTTATTGAACATTTACTATGAGTTTGGAATAGTTAACTGACTGCATCAGTAAACAAAACATCGCAGCCCTCATGGAGCTTAGAGTCTAATGAACTTGGGGAGACAGAAAATAAGCAACATAATATATATATATATGATGTTTTATGGTAATAGGCTTTTTCGAGAATAGAAAAAGAGGATGAGGAATAAGGAGTGTGGGGTGGGTGGGAGTAGATAATTGCAAAGGGTATTCAGAAAAGCCTGCACTGAGAAAGTGAAATTTGAGTAAAGACCTAAAGGACCCGAGGGAGGTAAGCCATACAGATCTGTGAGGCCCTGAGGGCTTTCCTGGTGGGTTCTGGCCGAGCAAAGAGGTCAGTGTGCCTCAGTGGGTGCAAGGATTGGGTAGTAGGAGATGTGATGTGTGGGGTCTGAGAGGCTATTGTAGGGATCTGGGCCTTTAGCCAACTTTGGGAGATTTTAAGCAAAGGAATTATACGATCTGATTTATGTTGTCCCAGGGTCACCCTGTAAAGATGTATCAGAAACAGGGAAGTGGATTAGGAGGCTAAAGCACCAATCCAAGCAGAAGATGCTGGTGGCTTAGACCAGGTGGTAGCATAGGAAGTGGTAAGAAATGTTCAGATTCCAGTTATATTTTGAAGGTTGAGCTGACAGGCTTTGCTGATGGATATAAGAGAGTCAAGGATGACAGCAGGGCTTTGGGGTGAAATATTAGAAAGATGGAGTTGCATTGACTAATCTGGGGAAAGCGATGGAAGGAGCAGGATTGGGCTGGGAGATGAGGTCCTCAGTTTTGGACGTGTTTGGTTACAGCTGCGTTTTACATATCCTGCTGAAGTGTTGAGTGAACAGTTGGATACATGAGATCAGAATTCAGGGAACAGGCTGGTGCTGAAGCTATAAATTTAGGAGCCAGAGTAGAGATGGTATTTATACCAATGAAGCTAAATGAGATCACCAAGGGAGTGATGGTAAAGAGAAAAGAGGAGAGTCCAACACACTCCAACGCAATGCCGAGAAGTTAGGGAGATGAGTAAGAGCCAGCAGAGGAGACTAAAAAGGAACAGCCAGGAAAGTAGGAGGAAAACAAATAGATGCTCTTTAATGGAATATTTTCAGGTTATCCTTACATGAAACTCTTTCCTCTCTAAAGTTTTCAATTAGCAGCCTCTCCCTACATCCTGCAACCATCACTTCTCTTTTCAACCACATATTCCATTATTTTCAAGAAGAATGGAACAGAGTGTGGAATGCCTGTATCTCTGGCAATTTTTCACTTTGTCTCAACCTATTTTTAAGCCTGACTTAGTTATTAATATTTGTTCACTAATTCTTTGCAAAAGTAATTACTTCTAGAATTAACTAAAAGGATACCTAATTAATATATGTTGCCAGGATGACATAAATGAACTCTTTATTAATTAATTTGTAATTAATTTATTTTTTTGTTACCAAAAGAGTGTAACTACCAAACACAGAGCATCTTAAATTTTAGCAAGAAAAATCTAATGAAATCAATACACATACTGCAATCAGGATGTTGAATAAATTCCATTCCTGGTGTAACCAAAGCTGTCTTCGTGATCACTACTTTTGGTGCAGAAACTTTCCCTGACATTAAATGACAATCTGACAGGCCCAGAAGCTGTTCAGCTCATTCATTGGTCCTCTCAACACAGGGTCTATTCGGTAACTAAATTAGCCAGTCCAAACTTGACCTAGCATGAAATCTTCTTCCCCGCTTAGCCGGAAGTGTGCAGCAGGAATGAGGACGGAACGGGTGCTCTGCTCTCATTCCTCAGCCTCGAGTTCCCTGTAGGGTGCCTCCTCCTCCTGCTGTCTCTCTCTCCAGCCCACCCTGTTGGATAGACCCCAGAAGGCAGACTGCAGTCCCACTCTCTGCTCTCTGGCACATGGCCCACATCTAGTCCGCAAGAAACATTCACGTGTCCCTTGCTTCAGGCACTCAGGAAGTGCAGGCTAATCCCAACCACATAGCAGGGGCTCCCCCCTCCACCCTGCCTTCCCCAGAAGTACTGACAACTCTCAGAGTGCGTTTCCTGGGAAGGAGAGTCTCCATTAGCTTTCTGGGGCAGGAGCGAGGCTGCCAGCCTCAGTGTTTTGCAGCTACAGAGAACAATTTCAAATTTCTCTAAGTGGTCACAGTAACACCTGCCCCTCCCCCTAACGGGGCATGGAGCCAGGCAACAGCTCTCATCACCCTCCCCTCCTACTCTCCTCATATTCTCACTTCTTTTTATAGCTTTGATCTGACTCTGGGATCCGAGATTGCAGAACAGGGTCTCAGGACCATTTCCTTAAAAATCTGTGCATGAGATGGAGGTCTGTCGCACATTCACCTTGATATCCTGTGATATCTATTGCAATGACACCTCAGTAGAACCTGAGACAGAAAGCTCCCCATTCTAACATCCTCTTACATTTCCTAGCGTGAGTCATAACATTTAGTTTTCTCTCTAAAATGCATGTGTACATGTATTTACATGGACATTTAAGTACATATGTTATATATTATACCTCTGCATATAGACTTAATCACCTCCATGTAGATTTATGTGTTTGGAGGTGAAGATTCTGAGTGTTTGGTACCCTTGTGGACAGATATTACTGAAAAAAAATCCTACTTCTACATGTAGCCCAATCCACCACAGCCACATTACGGATCTTGAGGCACTCCATATTACCTGTTCCTCATACCTGTCCCATCCAATTCAATAACTTCTGGTCATATACAGCCATTTAAATTTAAAGTTAAATTAACTAAAACAAGATTAAATAAAAAATTCAGTGTCCCAGTCTTATTACCTACATTTCAAAGATGGCTGATGACCACTGGGTTTAGACAACGAGATAATGAACATTTTCATCATCATCATGGAGTTCTATTGGACAGCACTGCCTCATGTGAGCTTTGGCACATAAGAGGCACTGAAAAAAATGACAAGTGAAAGTTTGGTCCAAAGATACCACGTGATTGCACTGGTTTGCTTTTTCTGAGAACATAAAGCTATTTAGTACAGGACTATGTACTGACAATCATTAAAAACCAAAACCCAAAGTTCTACATTCACGTAGGTGCATAGATAGCTACAGATGCTTTTCTAGTTGAAATCCTATGTGCATTCTCCTACTGCACAAGAACATTCTTTACCATCAAAAGTAATTGCTGAAAATATTTTAGAAAAAGCCCCTATTTCCCTCAAAAAACAAATCGCTTTTTCAGTATTACTCAACAAATGAAAAGGAATTGTTTCAAAAGCAGTATTGAAGGGGGATTCCATATAAAAACACTTCTTTTCTGAAAGAAGCATTTCACTTATAATAGTTTTTCCAGAGTAGAAATGACCTATGGAAATTACCGATGACTGGGTGTGTTTGAATTGTAAATGTCCCCTGGCTTCCCTCCAAGAGGACACTCTAGCGCAGTAACAGCGCTGCTCTGCAGTGAGTGATGATGGGAGACAACGAAGAGGATCCCAGGGTATCCCTCCTGAATGTTGACCAGGAGTCGGGAGACCGGTAGAGCCCCAACTCGCTAACTGCCTAACCATGAAATAGGACCTGCTTGTTCTTAGGCCTCCATTCCCTTTTCTGTGAATGGGAAAACTGGCCTTCCCACTAGCAGAATTCCAGTATTCTGTGATTTTAAAAACTTTTCATTAAAAGCAGTCTTTACTATCATAATCCTCATAGTTTCTCTGGCAAGTCTTTAGTGACAAGGTAACTCCCAGAAGCTGAATCTCTCAGTGTTCTGAATTGGGACCTCAAGCAACTCAGATTAGTCAGCACACTCCAAGAACAAAGACCACACCTTATTTATTTGTTTATTTCCTTTCTGTCTCTAGCACAGGGTGTATTGCCCAACACAGAAGAGGTACTCAAGGGATGTTCACTGAATGCATGAATGGATGAATGAATGAATGAATTCTCTTTATTTACGGGAGGGAATAGCATGTTGTTTAAGAATTCCTTGGATTTCAGTGGCTTTACAGGGAGAACTGTTGGTAAACACTCAACCAAGTAGGCAGGAAGGCTTGAAGAGAACTCTCATCACAAAATTTATGCATTATGAACATTTACGCTTGAAAATATCTGTAGTTCTCTCCCCATTTCCCAACGCGCTCTCATTCCAAACATAACTACTGAGTTACCTGTAGGAGGTGACAAGTTCCTAGGGCTGAATTCTGACAGTGACTCCTTTTTAGTTACCTCCCTTCTAAGTTCTGTGAACACAGGTATTTTGGTCTATTGATGCATATATATCCACCTTAAGGACCCTGGAGAAAAGGATTTCCTTTTCCTTCTAAATCAGATTTACATACTGTTAAACTCACCAAATTTAAGTGTTGTAATATTGTGATTTACAATAAGAAATATATATTTGGTCTTGGTCCCCATTTCTGGCACAGAGCTCTTAAACCCTTGAAATTTCCTAAAAGATGAGAGCATAAAATTATCCTTTGTTATGTCAGTGAGGTGACTTTTGGACAGCATCTGAAGATGCAGGCCAGTTGCCAGGAAAGGGTTGGAACTTTCGGTCTCACCCCCAGGACCTCCAGGAAGCGGGGAGGGGCTGAGGCCAATGGTTTAATCAGTTGTCCCTGTGTAATGACACCTCCATAAAACCCTAAAAGGACAGGGTCCAGGGAGCTTCTGGGCTGGAGAACAAGGGAAGACTCAGGGAGACTGGCAAGCTCAGAGAGGGCATGGAAGGTTCTTGCCCTGTCCTATGCATCTCTTCCATCTGGCTGTCCCTGAGTTAATCCTTTTATAATAAACCAATAATCTAGTAAGTAAACTGTTTCTTTGAGTTCCGTGAGCTGCTCTTACAAATTAATTGAACCCGACGAGGGGGTTGTAGAAATGGCCAGATTATAATCTGTCAGTTGAAGCCTAGGTGACAGACAACCTGGACTTGTGATTTGGGAAGTGAGTGGATTGGAGGTGGGGTCCAAATGTAATTTCAACTCCTTAACAGTTAAGGAATGGTTATATTTAAACTGTCCTAAAATTATTTTGGCCCTTTGAAGGCAACCTCAAGGCTGATGTGACCCCCAGTGAAAATGAGTTTGACACCCCTGCCTTAACCTGTGGAATCTGATGCTACCTCCAGGCAGATAGTGTCAAAATTGATTTGAATTGTAGGACAACTAGCTGGTGTCAAATGCTTTTTCTGCATCTACTGAGATATTTGTATGATTTTTCTTTCTTATGCTATAATTTTAGTTAATACATTGATTGCTTTTCAAATGTTTATTCTTATATTCCAAAGATAAAACTCATTTGATCATGATATATTATTGCATTAATCTGCTAAAGCAGCCATAACAGAATACTACAGACTTCGTGGCTTAAGCAAAAGAAATTTATTTTCTCACGTTTTGGAGGCTAGGCGTCCATCAAGGTGCCAGCAGGGTGGTTTTTAATGAGACCTCTCTTCCTGACTCGCCATCAGTGTCTTCCTGTGACCTCATGTGGCCTTTCCTCAGTGTGTGCACACCCCTAGTGTCTCTTCCTCCCTCATAAGGACACCCACCAGTCCTATTGGAATAGGGCCCCACCCTTAGGACCTCATTGAACCTTAACTACCTCCTTAAAGTCCCTATGTCCAAATATAGACACATGGGGGTTTAGGGCTTCAAAACAGGTTTTTGGAGCGGAACAAATTTCAATTCACAAAATCTGTACCTTTTATATGTTGCTGGATTCAATTTGCCAATTGTTTTCAGTATTATTACATCTGTGTTTATGAAGGATATTGGTCTGTCGTTTTCTTTCTTGTAATGTGTCTTTCTGGTTTGAGTATCAAAATGATGCGGGCCTCATAAAATGAGTTGGGAAGTGTTTTCTCCTTCCTACTTCCTGAAAGAGTGTGCAGAATCAGTATTACTTCATAAGTGTTTGGTATAATTTATCTGCAATGCCATCTGGACTTGGAGTTTTCTTATGAGAACATTTTTAATTACAAATTCAATTTATTTAAAAAACATGTTATACGTAATAATAACATAAAATATATACATATATGTAATTATTCAGGTTATTTATTTCTCCTTGGGTGAGCTTCTAAAGAATTTGTTCATTTCATCTGTGTTGTCAAAATTGTTGGGATAAAGTTTTTGTATTATTTTATTAGCCTTTTAATGTCTTTTTGATCTCTAATGATGTTCTCTCTTTCATTCTTGATATTGGTCAGTTCTGTCTTCTCTCTATTTTTTTTCCTCATTAAATTTTATTGATCGCAAAGAATCAACTTTTTGTTTCATTGATTGTCTACAATTATGTTTCTTTCCTGTTTTATTGCTTTCTGTTGTTATTGCTTCCATCCTTCTCTTCACTATAGATTTAATTTGCATTTATTTTTCTAGCTTCTTAAGGTTGCAGCTTAAAAAGAGTTTAAGCTTAAACCAATGGCAAAGGAAATAAGGTAGATTATGAGCAAGTTTAAACTGTAGAAAGGTAGGAGGTGGGCACTCAAACAAAAATATGAAGCTGCTATCTGACAGAGAATGTCTCTAGATTCTCTAAATACTCCCCAACACACTCACACACATACACGCACATGCACTCACACACACTCATGCACACACTCGCTTGTGCACACTAGCACATGCACACTCATGAACACACGCTCATGCACACATGCACGCACACGCTCACATACTCACATACTCACGTGCACACACTCATGCACGTACCGCAAACTAATGCACTTTCTCCCTCCTCAGCATTTATCCTCTCCACCCCCATTTCAACTTAGTTTCATTTTTTTAAAAGTTTATTGACTGATTTGAGAGAGAGAGAGACATTGATTTGTGGTTCCAGTTATTATGCATTCATTAGCTGATTCTTGTACGCAACCTGACCAGGTATTGAACCCACAACCTTGGTGCATGAGGACGACACTCTAACCAAGTGAGCTACCAGAGCTCAACTTAGTTTCTTAGCTTCCACCGTTCTTTCATTTCTAAGTCATCCCCAAGAGAAGAAACTCAGTGTGATAATTGTCACAACCTCCAAGGACCACTTTAATTCTGGTTATGGAAAGTGTACTCGGCTGCTTTCTCCGTCAGGTCCCTTTTCTTCAACTCATTGCTAACTATGGCCCATTGCTGTAGAATGCCACAGCATGAACAATCCTGTGTTTACCACGTGGTTCCGATGTCCTTCTGGGCACATTAGGAAGACTGCATTTCCTAGACCAATTGTATCTACATGGGGCCGTGTTTCCAGTTCTGGTCAAAGGAATGTCACCAGAAATAGTGTATGCCACTTCAAGGCCCGGCACCTAAAATCCCCAAGAGATCCTTCATGTTCTCTTCTCTGTCACTGGAGAATTGCCAGTGCCCAGAGGGAGCAGAACATTCACCAACACACATTCTGTGAAGCAAGCAAAAAATAAACTTCCACTGTGTTAATTTACTGGCATTTATGTGTTTTTCTGTTAGAGCAAGAACATTACATCATTGACTAATACCTATCACAAACTACAGACCATCAAGTACTAATGCTAAGCATACTATTTTGAAAGCTGTAAGACAATTCTGTTGTCCAAAAATATGTAAATTAGGTATTCTTATTATCATTATCAGTTTAGTCACATTTACCACACCACTTCTTGAGGAAGAATCACAGCAGGAAACAGAATGGTAATATAACAAATTTAAAGTCACTCTTTTATCTTCTCTGCTAAATTGACCTTTGTTTTTTGACACAATGAAGTCGAGAACAATCTGAAAAACTACTAAATGCATATGTAGGTGAGGGTTTTCCCCTCCACCCCCCCCCCCCAACAAATGGACTACGCAGCTTTCCAATAAGGAGATTTAGGATAAAGGTTTATACCTTTATAACAAGTATATTATCCACATCATAGTATGTGGGTGCCACTTGTGAGGAAAGGAGGTGACATTCTGATGATAGATTTGTTTCTATCTGTTACCTAAGTAGGGGTGGAAAAATAAAACTATGAGCAAAAGATTCAGCTTTATAGACAGAACTCAAAGGGACATGAGAGATTATCTAACTCAATCTCTTTCTTTTGCAGGTGAGAAAACCCTTTTGTAGACTCTTAGCACAGGTTACAAGATAATTGAGTAAAGTTATCATAACATTTTACTTTAAGAAGGTTCTAATTGGACACATCCCATGACCTGCTTTATTTTGGAAAAATGATTGCCTTCCTAGAGGAGCCTCTCCTGCCACTCAGTATGACCTGGCAGTGGGATGCTGAGGTCACTGGGTACCTGGATGGAGGGGACCAACAGAGGATGCCAACCTGAAGCCAAAATCTATCTGCTCATTTTACTCGAATTACTGTCTTTAGTGGTAAAATGAGTTACAAATAAAAATGCTTTCACTTTTTATAAAAAACATTTAAGATTTGTGGAGCAATTTTTATTTTTTAAAAATCAACATTTAATCCTCTTAGACTAACCCCAAACACATGCAAACACACAATTATAAGTGAGATGTGGTTATCTATCCCTTTTGTTTATGTGTTAAATATAATATTTAGAAACAAGTTAATTTTTTAATTTAAGCTATATTGATTTGATACTGATTTTTTCAGATAAAAATTTTTCCGTCAAAGTATTAATAATGTGTACTTGATGGATATTCAACATTAATGTCAGAGTATAAAGCTTGCCTCTCCTTTTGTTGTGAATATAAGTTGCATATGCCCAAATTTTGCTAAAGAATGTCAGAAACTGCTAACACTAAGACGGAGGGCTACTTAATGCTCTAAAATTTGTCATTTGATGAAAAGGTCACACAGGTGTCACATACACACATGAAAGAAAACAATAGTTACGTATCTTTAAATCTATTTTGGTCCCCCCAAAAAGATATTTTATGTGATTTTAAGAACTTTTTAATAGCTAGAGAGACACAATCTTCCTACTTTTGGGTATGAGATTGTTTTCTCCTTTCCTTTTTTCATTCATGGTTTACTGTGGAAAGCGCCCGGACCGGACATACTAGTTTCTACTGCCTATGCCGTTACGGTGTTTCTAGTAAATGATTGATTTTAGAGCAGCTGTCTGCGAAAGGACATTTTTCTTTTCTCTTTTACTGCCTGTTTCGTTCTGAAAACTTTAATTTTTATTCTAAAGAATCGTATTTCTGTCGCAGCTGAAGCATCCCTGTTCGTGTGAGGCTTAAAAGTAAAAATAAGGACAGACTGCAAACCTCCCTTCTTTCCTTGATTTCTGTTTTCCTTCCTTGCCTTCTACTGTTTACAACCAGCCCTTTACCTTCACCTTGGTTACCTCCCTGGGATTCGTTTTCTCATTTCCTTTTCCCTTGGCTCCCCCTCAGCCTCCTTCAAGGTTCTTAGTTAGTTCCCTGTTATTTTCAGCCTATCGTCATAGTGACAGCCACCCTCCCAGGAGTAGCTGTCTCCTGAGCAGTCAGGATGGACCCCACAGCAGTTCCACTAACTGGCCTGTCAGTGTGTGAATGTCAGCAGCTCTGTGCAGACACTGAGCAAATGGGCCAGAGCTATCACCCTACCGTGCTGCCAGGGAGAAGGAAACAAAAATGAGACTAACGTTTACTTTTCTCAGGAGAAAGAAGTCCACGTTACTTAAATCCTGGATTTGTTCATTGCTCACTGACAGAGAAGTTAAGTGACAAGGTAAAGACAGATGTAAATATTTAGGGAAGTGTGATGATAGACAGCATTCAGGATATTAAGGGAATAATTTGTAATTTTAGAACACAGTGAGCCACAGACTTAGGGAAACAAGTTAGAAAAATCTCTACTTGTAAAGGATCTAAATGGTCTTAGAGGAAAACCTGGCAGAGACTGGATAGTCAAAATTAGTGGATGTTTTCCCCCTGGTTAAGGTTAGTTCAGAGCAAAAGTCTCAAAGAGAAAAGTTTGCTCCATATGATAAAATTTAACCAATAATACCATGTCATAAACATAGATCCCCCAAATGTTACCTTAATAGCAAGACTCCAGTGTAGAAAAGGTTGAAGGATGCAAACAGAAGCCCTTCCCCCTCTCCCCCACCAAAAAAAAAAATATATATATATATATGGAATCATATAGACCTGAAAATCATCTATTTCAACCTCACCATCAAAGCAGGAAGGCCTTATACAGTATTTTTAATAGGTGACCGTCCAGTTTCTGCTTCATTACTTCCGGTGACAGAGCTGTGAGTCATTGCCTCACAAAACAGCCCATTCCATTTTTAACAACCTTTTTAAGGAAAGTCCTCCACTAATAGAGAGCTAATAGTCATGCACTATTTACTAGGTACCAGGCATAGGCCTGCACGCTTTCCCAGTGCCTTCGTTTGGTAATCCCCACAGGACCCCAGGGAACAGGCTTAGAGCAGGAGCCCGACCTACAGAAGGGGCAGGGTCTGAACTCGGCCCATCTGTCTGACTGCAGAGCATCCCCCACAACCTCCACGTCATAAGGCCTTGGACCACACCTGCCTCCTTGTGGCTTCCTCCACCTTTCACTCTGGTCTGGGCCCCAGGGGACAAACCACCCCCGTTCCTCCCCCACCCCAAAACCCTTCAAACACTTGGAGACCGTAACTGTGTCATCCCGCACCCTTCCCCTACAACTCCTCTCCACACTGTTCAGTCAATGGAAATTTTTGGAAACCTCTCTCATTCTGATGACCCTCTTCGCAGCCGGGGTGCCCAGGGACAAACACACTAAACAGGTAAGATACACACAGAGTAATAATTACTGATGAAATTTTCATAAGTATCAGATTCAGTAAAGGAAAATATTTTATGGATAACAAACATAAAAATTATACAAATATTTGCTATTGCATGCATATATTTATGTATATTTGCAAATCTTTTCATTACTAACATAGTAATTATTATTCTAAGTACATTATAGTACCACATAATGATGATTTATTGCCCAAACTGAATTATGTTTCAGGAGCTAAGAACAAATTTAATGGATGCAACCCCTTCTGTTTATCTCTATTTACTACCATGGCAACCAATTAAAATAGGTTTGTTTGATTCATTAGTTTTCGGTAAAGCAGTATGAAAATGAAAACTGCTATTAATAGATATACAGTGTTTAGTATTACTGCTAATGTTATTAGCATAATTGGTAAAGAGTTTATGGCCAGAAGAGACCAATTCGTTTTCCATTAGCAGTAATAATTTCATCATTGAATCAGGAAAAGGATTTTTAAAAATTTTTATTGCCCCTAAAAAAAAATTATCTAGTCTTTCTTTTATGCTTCTCTTGGCCAAATCTGTACCAACTTACAATATATACTCAGGCAGAAGAGAAAATTGATGCATATAGGAATGAAGAGTTACCTTCTGATGGTCAAATGCCACCAAGCCCTTTCACTTCTTACAGCCAAACAAAGATATGGACATTGCCAAGAGTGCAGAGCTGGAAGAATTACTACACCATATACCAGGAGCTATTTCCAGAAATGGCACAAAAGTTTGCTGGTGGGGAACCTGAGGTCCCACCAAATCTTCATAACCTCCCCTAACTCTCCCAGTGCTTAGGCAACTGAAGAAAAACAGTTGCCTGCCAGGTGCATGCAACTCCATGACAAGCTCCTTAGACTTTCCCTCCAAATAGACGGGTCCCACGTCTGTCCCAGGTTGATATTCTGGAGCTGTCACTGTTCCCTTCCTATCTGCCTCTGGCCGTGACCTCTCAAGTCTGCAGGAAGATCTTGTAGCTGAGCTTCTACCATGGAGTTTGGAAGTGGGAAACCCCCCCAGAGGCTCTCCAATCCAGCTCCCTGTGTTCTCACAGGTGAAGTATTTTACCAAGTTCAGAGGTGGCTGAACTCAGAGAGTGCTGGGCTGGGCTGGGCTGGGGTGGACTCTCTCTGAACTGTGTGGTAGGGCTGTGGGTCTGGACTTGGAAGTCTTATCCAGGTAGGCTGAGAATACCTTTTGCTATCCTCTCAGACCAGATCCATGAACCTCTGGCGGGGTTCATTTAAATGGATTAAACAGATGATCTCACTGCCCAGTAATTGAATGTCTTCCCTTACATGACGGTGGTGAGTGAATGCTAGGCCCTGGCTCCTCTTTAATTTTTTTTTTATTTATTGATTTGAGAGAGAGAGGGAGAGAGAAGCATTGATTTGTTGTTCCACTTAGTTATGCATTCATTGGTTGATTCTTGTATGTGCCCCGACCGGAGATTGAATCCCCAACCTTGGTGTATCTGAATAATGCTCTACCCGATTGAGCTATTCTGCCAGGGCCTGGCTCGTCTTTAGATAGTACACTGGCTCACCTCAATACCTGCCTAGGGCCAGAACAGACCAATGGTGTGAAGAAGGATAAATATGACTTTAATAATCCCCTTCCTCTAAACATCCTTTCAGGTTGTAAGACTCTAGGACTGGCCCTTTTAGCAGCATCTTATGCTCTTTAACTTCCCCTGCACTCTGCTCCTTTCCACAGCAGAATTTACCTATCCTGTGGCTGTCCTATGTGACTACCAAAGGACCCTATGGATGAGGCATTACCAGTGTTTCCATCCCCAGATTACCTATTCCTGTTAAAAGCATCCTTTAGTCCCATAACCCAAGGAGTGATTGAAATTGGCAATTTCAAGTCTATGGTGAATCTGTGGGGGAATTTCTGTGCTGAAGAATCTAGCCTGAGAAAGAAAGGTGTGGCTTGAAAGATACCAAATGGGAGGCTGTTCAAATACAGTTTATGTACAACTTCCTGCTGGAGATGCTGTAGAAGAAATTCAGGTGTCCCTGGACCAGATGGCTTTCAGGTGCCTTCTTGTCCTGAGACACTAAAAAGATTGTGTCGACTCAATGGCAACTTGAAGAGGCTGTCGCATGGCATGCTGTAGGAATCTATCCTTAGCCCTGTGCCATGCTCACCAAACTACAGTACTTCAGAATGTCGGAATTATCAGCCAAACCCTGGCATTGGAAGGAAGGGACTGAGAAGCTCTCAACACGCGGTGCTGTGGATCTAACAAGGTGATCTGCCCTGTGCCTAAATTTGTGATTCTTTTTTCTTTTTTCACAAGATTTTGTTCACTCAAGAGAAGTCTTCCTTTGACCCTGTTAATCCCCCAAATTTGCATCTTTTCTTTTTTCATCCTTTATATGCCAAACGTTTGCCAAGGGAAATAATACCTCAATTTGTTGAGCAGTTCTGTGTCAGGCACTGGGCTAAGCAACTTAAATGGAGTATTTCATTTATTTCTCGTCACACTTTTATGTGATGGATATTAATTTTATCCTATTTAATATATGAAGCAATAAGACTTAGAGAGATTAAACATCTTGCCCAAGGACACACAAGAGATACTGAAGTATGGATCCAAATCCAGGCAGTTTCATTCCAGAGCTCTTAACCACAAAGCACCTTACCCCCAGAATCTCGGCCCCAGCAATTCGACCTTTTATCCCATGCTGCTGAGTCTGCCTCTCTGCCTGCCTAGTTTTTATGCTGCTAGGCCTTTCCTCAGTCGACTTTCATTCTTCCTTGACTTTATGACACTGTGTGTATCCTTTTTTCTCTGCAAACTTCTTCCATAGGCAAAGGTTGGGGCCTTTGCCTCCCCTACATTTTTTTCTCTTCCTTTTCTTATTTTTTCCTTTTTCTCTACCCTGGGCAATCTCATCCTTCCTCACAGTTTGTTGCAAAATCAGTGCAGGTACTTGAGCTCATTTCTGAGTATTACACTGAAATAATGCATGGCATCTGAATCTGAGTGTCCCAGTGACACCTCAGCTCAGCATGTCCAAAGCTGAATCTGTCATCTTTCCTTTACCATTTCCTCTGTGCCCTAACTTCATCTCCTCCTCTGTCTCCGATGAGATGGGGTGATGTCATGGAAAGAATACAAGCCAGGGAAATCAGAAGATACGATTCTAGTCCTTGACATACTAGCTGTATGACCTTGAGGTCATTATCACTCAACCCTTTCTCCAGAGTAAGGGGGTAGACTGAATGATATTAGATGACTTCCAAGTCTATATTTCCAAACTCCTGACGTCCCATTTCCATCATTCCTTCACATACCCATGAATAAAATCTTAGAGTCATCGTTCACTCCACGTTAATTCAGTCTAGAAATGGAAAGGAAATGTTTCCAATAGTAATTTAATCATCTATCAACATATTTGTAGAATACCTATTATGTGACAACACTGAAAAGCTTAGTAGAAAATGAGAGACTAAGTCCCTACCTCGTGGAGTTGATAGTCTAGTGGGAGAGACCAATAAACATCTGCACAAATACACATATTAAGTAATAGAAAGGGGCAGTAAGAGCTATGAAGAAAAAAATCAAGTAGGTCAAAGATTTGTGACTGTCTTGATGGGGAGATCTATTTTAGGGTGGTTTGAGGAGGTGATATTTGAGCATTGATCTGACTGAATGAGGGAATGTGCCACACAAATTGCAGGGGGAGAGCCTTTCAGGCACAGGTGGCAGCATGCAGAGGCCATGAAACAGAAACAGCAAGAAGACCAGGTGTCCAGTAGAGCACTTAAGGAAAGGGGACAAGAGATGAGGGCAAGAAGCCGGGTCATTGGGCCTCAAGGCCATGGTAAGAGCTGGATTTAAATTAAGTGTGATGGGAATACCTTAGAGGATTTTAAGCTTAAGAATAACTGGGCCTGATTACATTCTTCAAGGGTCACTTGCTGCTGAGTGGAGAACAGATCATGGAGGTTGAGGCAGGACAAGAGTGATGCCAGGAAGACCTGTTAAAACCCAGTCGGCCAGGTAAGAGATTACTGTGGCTTGGACTAGAATATTGAGGCAGGTGATGAGCTTGCTGAATAAGCTGCCTTGTGAAGTGCTGTGTGCTTGATACTTGGAAATGTCCTAGAAAAAGGGGGGAAATCAGGGCAGTTGCCTGTGAGATGTGCTTTGACCATATGATTTGCAAGGTTTCTTTAACTCTAATATTCTACACACTATGAGACTTTATCCCATTTTATGCAGAACCTACCTCATGTGCCTTTTATACGGGCCTCTATATCCTATAAGTCAGAAGCCACGTGGGAAAGGCATTGACTCAGAGAAGGACAAAGCTTACCGGAACTGGCCTAGCTGCTTATCCTGCCTTCAGTAGCTCCCGTGACCCTGGTGTGGAGAGTGCATTGCCCTAGTGAGTGGGCCTCACTGCATAACATTCATCTTAGTGGTCTATGAAGAGTCAGAATCCCCTAAGCCTTATATTCACGGTAAAAAAGGGTATCAGTTTATGAAGATTGAAAGCGAATGTATGTGAAAACCATAAAGCTATAAAGTTTTATAGAAATCTAAGTTATTGTCTTTATTTAAATGACTTTCAGTGCAAAGGGTGCAGTCAAGTATTTCTTAACGTGCTATGTCACATTGTAAAAGCTGTGATTGCTAGAAATGCTGCATCTCTTGGATGTACCTGGGCCATGCATGGAGACAGCTGAAAGCAGTACGTCAGCATGTGTCAGATAAACACACTGGACTACGTGGCCAGACAGCTTTCAAACAGGTGGGACAGGAGTAAGGGTCCCAAAGTGTTCTAAACTCCTCTGTGTTTTGATCTTGTCCACAAAAACGTTCTGCCATTTTATCTTTTCTCATTATAAAAAAGAAAGCCCCAAAACCCTGATTGCTAATAATACTTCAAAATTGTGCTTTTCCTATGTGGTTGTATAGAGAGCTAAAAAGAGTAAAGGAATGTATTTGAAAAGGGGAGACAAGACAAAAGAGACCATCAAAACTACATTTTCTTTTAAATTCTCTTTTAGATTCTTTAGCTTGTACATTCTTGTAATGAAAAGCTTCACATGAACTCCATCATCAACGAAACTTTAAGGGAAACAGAGAGTTACTCTTTTCATTAAAACTGCCTTATTTTATGTGTTGGTGTTTATATGGGAACAAAACAGAACTGATGAGAAACAGCTGGATGAGCATGTGGTTTTGAAAATGTCACACAACAAAAGGGAAGAAAAAGATTCAGATTCCCACATTGCACCTAACATACGGTATTTCATCCCTGTAGGCTCCTTGTTTTTCAGAAAAAGGATATCAAATTCCAGAGTGATTCCTCAGGTGACCCAGCTTCTAGGATTACGTTCTGCGAAGTATTTCCCTTCCATACAGTTAGTTAAATGTGAGTGAAGCTCCTGTCTGAGTCCCCAGGATGTTCTCCAGGCAAACCCAGGCACATATTTAAAAGCAAAATATCAGGCAAGATGAGTCTAGGTCTGTAGCATCATAAAGTGAGGAAAATCATATGTAACAGCAGAACATCAGCAATAGAAGCATCCAAAACCTTCCAGCCTGCTGGCAGAGCAGGTGTCTATAACGTTGACCACGTCTAGACACCAGTGGAATTTCTGCAGTTTTCTTTAAAAAAAAAAAAGTCTGAGACATAAGCAAAGAGTGCCTCATGAAAGTGCTTTTTTTATGGGTTGCTAAAACTCAAAATCGCTGAATTCACGAGAGCTGACAGGAGTGTCATAAATCTACATAATGCTCTCTAGCACAAGCTTGGGCATCTTAATTTCATTCATAATGCTGGAGTTTGTTGCCAAAAGTTCGATTTTTCTCTTTTTAATTGAATTAAATGACTATGAAAGAATCATACTTTCTAAAAAGGAAGCACAATTTTGCAAGAATAATTGCTCTCATCTGCAGTTAAACAAGGCTTCCATCTTGGTGAGAGAGAACGAAGGAGTGGTCTACCGGTGCACGTAGGAGGGAGTTGCTGACCAACAGATATGGTCCGTAGCCTGCCCTACTTCCTCTTCCCCCAAATCTGGTTTTCGTCCATGAACCACTCTGACCTTACAGTAACAAAAAGTCTATTAAAAAAAATGTACACTTGAAATTTATATGACCTCATTAACCAAAGTTACCACAATAAATTTAAAAAATGGGTAGAACAGAAAAAAAAGAGAAAAGAGTAAAGACCCAAGACTTGAAGCATATTAACCAGGAGATCAATTCTGTATTCAGCGTCAGACCACAGATCTTGTCAAATACTATAGACTGGCAAATGGCATTTTTGGCCAGCGTGGCTATGGTAAAAATTCGTATATATGGAATCATGCTACATAAACAAGACTTCAAACCATTGTGAGTGGTAGTTCGGGGTCAAAAAGCTTTCCATATACTGTGACATTCGGCCAAAGAGAGCTCACAATCTTTCGTCTGTGAATGCTTTTGTAGGGCTGAGGCACCACACTTTCTGTGCAGCGGCCGATATTCCCTGTGGACATGACAAATGCCGGTTGGGAAAGACGTGGGAGCCAATCCATTCTTTTGTAGGCTACTTTTTGGTTCCCATTTGAGGGTAAAACACCATGACAACATATTGTGACAAATCTCAAATACTCTCACAGGCATTTGCCACGTTCCAATTTTTCTACAGGACCTGTCTTTTTTGTTTCCTGCTCCACAGGGACGGGAGCAGCTGCCTCTGGGGACCGGGGCTCAGAACTGTGATCAGCCCTTCACCGCAGGCCCAACCCCTACGCCCTCCTTCCATTTGGGACCAAGTTTGATGCTGTGCTGCACTGCTGATCTCTAAAACCCTGCTTTTCATTCATCATTCTTGGTTGGCTCCTCCTTGTCAATGCCTATCGTATTCACTGATGACTCTCTCTGTATTACTCTTATCCAGGCCATCATTACTTCATAACTGAATTATTCTACTAGTCTCCTAGTTGCTTTTCCTCCTCTCTCAAATCCAGACTGTTTGCTAAGGTCAGCCTATAGCCCCCATCACAGCATTTCCCTTCTCTGAGCCAGCCTGGTGTAATGCAAAGAGCCTGGACCTTGGAGCATCCCATGGGATTCAAATCCAGGCTCCATCCTTAATTAGTCTAAACCAGTCATTCTACCCTTAAACCCATTTACGAATCTGTAAATGTGTTAATCCTCACACGGTTGTTGACCAGATTAGATAAGATTGTATCAATTATATCCCAGAAAGCACCTAGCACAGTACCAGTTTATAGCAGATATTAAATGAATGTAAATCATCACCTAGTCTTTTTCACTATATTTACTGTCCTTTACTAGCCCATCCCATCATTCTTAATCTAGTCCCCAAGACAATACCTAGGTCTTGGTTTTTAGGAATCTGTAGTCCAGGGAAGGCAGGACATAAAAATAACTATAATAAAATCTGAAAAGTACTAAGAAATCAAAAGAATTGTGAAAGGACTATGAGAACCGTGCTCTGTGGTGTACCATAAAGCGTCGCAAAAGAGATTCTTCAAAGATAAATAAAAATTTGGTGAAGAGATAAGGAAAGCAATGTAGAACAGTGTGAAGGCTTAGGTATATTCTAGGAGAGACAGGGATGAGATTTTTTAGAAGGTTACTGTTTGAATTATGAAAATTCTTGAATAGTATTATAAGAGGCTTAGACCTTATTTCTCATTGGCAGTAGGGAGAACATTTTAAGCGGAGGATGATATGAAACCAAAAGATTCACTGTTCCATGGAAAAAGTTGATCAAAGGGCCTGAGTATTCCCTTTACTTCTTTTATTTCGAATATATTAGAAGTGTTAAGGGAGTTGAGTCTGACAGTAGCCAAACACCCTTGAACACAGCCAAGCATCTTTCCTGGAAAAATGATGAGCATTTTTAGCATCAACATGGAGCTCTTGAAATAGCAGTTCCTAGTAACTGTTTTCTAGGACTGATTCTACAAAGTTCACCCAAGTGATTAGAAGACTCTCTCTTCTTGCAACGCTGAGGTCTTTTTATAGAACGAGAGAAAGGTAATAATTCCTTACCTTGGTAACATCTTTTCCATTAAAAGAGGAAGGAAATCTTAGAAAAGTAAAAGAACCTAGTCATCTAACTTAGCCAAGAATCAGCTAGTGTTGGGAGGGTTGAGAAGAAGCTATTGACAACTACTGGGCACCTCCTAGATGCCAGCATTTTGCTAGATGCTTACTATCAATTATCTCATTTCATCCTCACAATAACCTGCCAGGTAGGTGTTTTTATCCCCAGTTGAACTCAGGGCTTTGCATCAATCTGATCATCACTAGATTCTTAAATGATTGCCTTTAAATCTTCTTTTTGGTCATAACCATCATCCCTTATGCTCTGTCTTTAATAGATGGTTACGAGGGACACTAGATCTCAATTTCAAGTGTAGTTTGGGGAACCAAACTTTTACAGGGATTATCCAATAGGAGACAAGAGAATATTGTGTAGAACAAGGATGAAATAACTACATTTTACCTGATGGAGGTTCTGATTTCTCTATCATTTTAGCATTGACCAGTTTCCTTTCTTGGGCTACCACTTATTCATTTAACAAAAATGAGCTAAGTCCCCAGGACCATGCATCTCAATGAAGTCAGATTAAACAAAGGCCACGCCTACTCTTTTTCACTCAGTGCTGGCCACGCACCCTTATCACTTCCTCTGCCTCTTGAAATGCCCAAGTGTAACCTTACCTTGGATTTCCAAGGCAAGCTAAATCTCCTTTTTCTTCCAAGTTTGATGCAATGTTGGATTACTCAAATAAAACTCCAGATGCTAATCCTTTTAGTAAGATCTGATGAGGTTTTGTTAAAGCTGACAAAAGAAGTGTCAGAGAAATATTGTTGACACCGCTGAACAGTATTTAACACTGACGCTTACTACCATTCAAGTTTTGGCAAGGGAAATGGTTAGTCCTGTAATAGAAGAAAAGGCACTAACCTGGGTAGGGACGGGGACATGTTCTCAGGCATGAGCTGCAGGTGAACAGTTGTCTTTGATCAAGAGTGGTTTCTACCCTAACTTCAGCTCACATGGTACCTGGAGAGTTAGGGGTTAACTCTTGTAGCTGGCAGCCCTGGGACCAACAGCTGCCAGCAATTACATTTGTCAGCATATTCTCTGCAAACCCCACTACCTCCTTGGGGCTCACAGCCAGCATGCCTCTTATTCCTGTGCATGTGGGGACATAAATCTGTTTGCAGGAAGCAGGAACTAAGCTAGGTGCTTGAGTGGATGAATTACTTAAGAGCCTCAGCGAGAAATGCAGTGCCACTCAGCTGTTTATGTGCGAATGACAAAATGCTCTGCAGGTTTGCAAGCCTGGAGGTCTTTAACTGTAGCTCTTGGCACTCTGGGGCCACCCCCATGTGCCTCCGTGTGGCCTCCAGGCTATAGAAGTATGAGTGCATTGTGCAGATTACATCACAAGCAAGGGACTCAGAATCGTGTATTTGGAGGGGCCACAAGATGCTCATTCATCATAAAATATCTCTGAGCCAAATAATAAAATCCTGCCCTTAGGGATTCATGCCCTGGGATAAGCATCACTCTTCCTGGGGTGCAAACCTCTGGAATTACAAGTGTGCATGGCACAGGTAATTGGAAGAAAGCACAGAGAAGAGGGAGATAGGGAGTGTGGGAGGGGAAGGAAACACAACCGTCGCTTCCCCCCGCACAACTACACAATGGAGCCCAAAGGACAGGGACCACATCTGTCTGCTCACTGCTGTTCTCCCACATCTTGTGTAATACCTGGCATAAAGCAGGCATTCAATAGGGATGTGTTGAACGATGTGAATTAATAAGGCAGAGAACCGGCCCTTTCTTTCCTAGGAATGGGAACCTTTTAGAACAAGGATCCCAAGGTACCCCTGCTCTAGGCAGAAACTGAAGTTTCTGCTGTCAGATGATACCCACTCACAGCATGGTTCAGCATGGTTCAGCCACTGAGTGTGTGTGTGTGTGTGTGTGTGTGTGTGTGTGTGTTTAAGAGAGAAAAAGAAGGCAGGTGGGAGGGAGGGAGAAAGAGAAACATCAGTGTGAGAGAGAAACATCTGTCAGTTGCCTCTTGTACATGCCCTGACCAGGGACCGAACCTGCAACCTAGGCATGTGTCCTGATTGGGAATCGAACCCTCAACCTTTTGGTTTATGAGATCATTTATGTGGTCTAATCAACTGAGCCACACTGGCCAGGGCACCATTGAGTGTCCTGAGGTTAGATTTTTGTAGGGTTGTTTTTTTTAAAGAAGCATCATGCAAAACCACCTTCTACCCTTGGTTATGCAGTAGCTCCACTGACTGGCCTGCCAGCATCCTTGGCTTGCCCAACCAGAAACCAGCAATATGTGTATCTCCAAAGACTTCACAGAACAGGGAAAACAATTTCTAGTTCATTCTCCTGAAGCCTCTGCCAGAAGCACCAGTCAGCTACAGTGAGAGCAGACTTAATGGCTGCCCCCTGGGACTGAAATTAACCAAAACGCCAGTGAGTCTGGTGAGACAAGGGAGCCAGCCTCTCTGGCTCTTCAAAGAAAAGTGGCCCCACCCTCCCCTGTGGGCCACAGACTCCTGACACACCTATCACCTTGGAGGCAAGAGCAGCTAGAGAGGTGTTTTATAGGATCCATTTATGAGGGAAAGGTGTACTTTGTCTCCCATTTACAGCCCACACCTTTGAAAGTCAGAGTCCTGAAGAAATGGTTTACAGCCCTCAGTGTGGCAAAAGTCATTTAGCTTACAAAGATATATGGATAAGATAGTGAAAGGTGCTCAGCTGCTGAATTAATATTTTATGTAGCTCAAGCGATTTAAATGCCAAAGAGCTAGCTTTATATCCTTATAAGAGAAACGACAGAGAATAAACAGAGACTCCAAATCATCAACGTGGTCAATAAACACGAGACCTGTGAAATGCTGAGTTGAAAGACGCAGAGATGTAATTGTTTTATGAATCAGCAAGCAGCTTCATTCACAAACCAGAGGAAATGGTCACTGTCAAGTCAGCTTCATTCTATATGGGCAGGGAGGCCAGGAAACCTCACCAGCTTTTCTCATCCTACATAGGTTTGGTAGCGCTACATTAGGCTCTGTATTGGTTCGCTAGGGATGCTATACCAACGTACCACAGACTAGGGAGCTTGAATAACAGAAATTTATTTTTCACAGCTCCGGAGGCTGGAAGTCCAAGATCAAGGTGTCAGCAGGTTTGGTTTCTGCTGAGGCTTCTCTTCCTTAGCTTACAGATGGCCCCCTTCTTCTTGTCCTCACGTAGTCTACGTGATGTCTATGTTCTACTCACTTCTTACAAGGACACCAGTCATATGGATTACGGCCCACCCATGTGACCTCAGTTTACCTTAATTATCTCTTCAAAGGCCCTATTTCAAATATAGTCACATTCTGAAGTACTGGGAGTTATCACTTCAACATGTGAATTTGGGGTCGGGGGACACAGTTCAGCCCATAATAGTCTCTAGGAACTATTCATGGAAGAGAGAAGAGAGTATCTCCCATCCTTTAGTCCTGCACAAGAGGAAGCCAAGGATCCCTTACACCTAAATCACATGTGTGGATGAGTTTCCTATGCCTCTCAGATCTGAGAGAGAATGATGATGAAAATGGCTTCATTTTCTCACCTAATTAAAAAGTGAAAACCTGGGTATTTTCTCTCCCTGGCTCCTGAGGCTGCATTGACTAGTGAGACAGCAGAGTAGCCTGGCAAAATCCAGAGATTGAAGCCAAACTCCCTGCAGTTGAATCCTATCCCTGCCACTTACTAGCCTAACCTCTTACTTGACTAACTCAGTAATGGGGAAAAAAAATCATGAGAAGGGAAGGAATGGAATAATTAAAATTCTTAGTTCTAGCTAGTATCTAGCAGAAAGCTGAAAGTCTTGGAGAAGTCAGGGTTTTGAAAACATAACACTGTTGTTCCAGCACATCGGCCAATTTATGATGGAGATTGCAATAATTCTTAGATCAAGAGTTCATTACTTACAATATAGGTCAAGGAGGCCATGTCAGCCCGGCTAAGTGAGTCTTTGAGGTCTGCAATTTGCAAATTAGAAAAAGAAAATCTTAAAATTTAGGAGCTTCCACCACTCCAGGGCCTGTGAGGTGTGCCTGAATATGCTCCTCAAACTAGCCACAAAAATGCAGTGGATTCCACAGTCTATACCCACCACCCACATGCCTTCTTGCCAGGCAAATAATGGCTATGAGGCTCAGGAAAAAATGAAAAAAGATATAGGGCTAAACAAGAGGGCTGAAAACTTTCTGTGGGCCAGGACCTAGTCATATGCCCCCTCCCAACTGTCCCGGCATCCAGAGGAGAAAACCAAGCCTCAAGAAGAAAAGAGAGTTTACCCAAGGTTTTGGGCTCATAAGACTTGGAGATAGAACCTATGAGTCCCAATTCCAAATCCATTGCTCTTTCAGTTTCACCAGAGTCATCCCCAAACCCCTCCATACTGTCCTCCCACACTTCAGCTAGAGTGTTCATTTATTCATCTGATTATATCCCATCTTTGCTTAAAGATCTTCTACATCTCCATGGCTCCTCAAGTAAACATGCAGCTTTTTGTCCTGCTCTGTGAGACCCTCCCCACTGGTGTCTCTTCCCCTTACATGCATGCACTCCAGCCTTCTTTGGCATCCCCATCCCAACACACACACCCTCATACATGCGCACACTCCTTTCCTCTTGACAGAAAGAATGGGAGAACACAAGGTCCTTAGGCGAGAGAATTCTGGGACAGTTATTTAGAGAAAGGGAAGTTTCTTACAAAATGAGGAGATGAAAAGGGATATAAAGAGATTTACAATGAAATGGCAAACATGTAAAGCACAATCAAGAAAGAATATAATTCATGATGAGGCCATGCTACTAAGAAGCACCTTGGACTAGAGATCATCTTAGCCTATTCTAGTCTGGGTCTACATGTCTGGAGCTGGAGCCGGTGAGTTGGTGTTTGCCCACAAATTTACCTTGGGCCACCTGGCTTGTGTGCTTGTGTTGTCCTGGGCTCCAGGAGAAGGACTCATCGTTCCAGTGGCGAGCACAGTTATATGATAGAGATCAGAGAGTCAAACTTGTGCAGATAAAAATGCTTTGCCAATACAAGAATTAGCCTGCTCAGTCAAGGTGACTCAGATGGGCTGGCATCTGCCCAGAGGAAAGATATATTATTTCAAGGGGCCGAGCAGGGTGAAATGAAGTCCTAGCACATGCATTGCTACTCTTAAAGTTGCAAAAGTTGAGTTTGTTAAATTCTCTTGAAAATAATAAAATTAGGGGGTCTCTCCCATTAGAAGAGCTATTGGAGCAACCAGGGTGCTGGATTCTGGATGACAGATGAATCGAAGACCTTTTGGTTGCAGACTTTGCAAAGACAGACAGGTGACATGAACTGCCATGACCCTGTTTCTACCTACCACGCCCTCCTCACTTGGAAGTCTCACACCTGTGCCCTGCTCTTCCTCCCTCCCCACAGCAGCCTGTCTGCACTGCCTCATGTGCCTCACCTGACAACTCAGAGGGAAAATTGTCTCTCCTTGTCAGGAACAATAGTTGAGATATCAGTCAGGGGATATGTAGGGTGTCTGGGGAGGAGGCAATGTGGGAAGGGCATAGGAGGAAGTGAGTCTAGTTAAAAAGGGTATGGAAAGCAGTTCAAACATAATAACAAAGATAGAGAGTGATATGTTGAACACTCATGCTTATGTCCAGCTTTATCCAGCCTAAACATTATGCCATATTTGCTTCAGATTTTTCTAAGAGCAATTATACTTTATCCAATAGATACACCAGAGGCCCCCAGTTTGGCCTAGCTTAACTAGTAGAACAGCCAAAGAAGCAATTCATACACACCAGTAACTAATGATACCTTACCTCCTAAATGACTTGTAGTGTTTTTCATTGACATCACTAGTACCAGGGTGAAAAGACTAAGTTATGTATTTCAATCTCAAGATAGCAAAAAAAGGCAAAGGGTTCAGAAAGGTTAAGTATAGTTGGTGCTTAGGATGAAGGGCAACAACAACGCAAAACAACCCAGTTAGGACCAGCGTGTTGAAATCCTAGACCTGATGGAATCCACACCCCGTTCTGTGACCTGTGCACAGAGATTTAATCTTCTCAGTGGTTCCTTTTCCTGTACTCAGATTACATGAAACATGACTGGAAAGTCAGTCCATTAAACAAAGATAGGAACAGAGTTCAATACAATTCAACCTCAGTCCCCAGGCATGCGCGTATGGCAAGAGAACAACACACTGCTCCTCAGAATTGTCTCCTCTCCTACTAAACCTGCCGCTACAGACTGTAGTAAAGATACATCCTACTGAAAGACAATGGCATTATCTTTAAAATCTGTGTTTCTTGGTCTGATATTTTTCCTCCATGTTCAATGCTGCGTCCCTTGTTGCTCTTCTTTGAGTTTTAATCTCATTTAAATGTGATCATTTATAGCAACTTTTTCATGGGATAACTTCTTTCCCTTTCATCTTTTTCAAATACAAGCAGACAAGAGATAATGTTTTCATGCAAACTAGCATTCAGAAGCTGAAAAAGAAATATATCGTGGCCTCTGGGCACTTTATTGTGGTATAGCTTTGCAAAGAAAGCAAGTTGACCCTCTTACAGCCTAATCACTCAGGCCAGGCAGAATCTGGATGTTTGAGTATCTGTGTTAATTATAAGATGTGTCTTGGAACTACTCCTCTCCGCAGAAGAGAAGCCGGCCAGATTTTTGACTCACTGCACAATTACAAGGTAAAGAGAAGGCTCCTAATGGGAAGGTTGGACAGACTCCACACGTACAGCCTCATAGCACAGAAAATCGCACAGACAAACCAAGATACGGCTAAGTGGGGGCCGCATTAGCAAGGCAGTTGCTGTCATTTTCAAATTTCAACAGAAAGCAAACATTCCGCTCAGGCTCCAGAATACATATCATGTCTGTACACTTTTCCCATTAGCGGTCTGGCTTTCTCATCAGCTGTTCCAAATCCCTTCCCTTGTTTTCTAGTTTCCATATTCTAAAGCTAAGTGAACACTGGTCTGTCTGGTACAAATATACCTGGATATCCTTTGCTAATCCCTTCCTCACTTGCACAGATTCAAAATAAATGAACAAAGACAAAAATAAAACAAAACAGAAATGTAAAAATGTAATGAAGAGACTCACTGCCTGAAAATTCACAAAAGGCAGCTGGGTAGAAGCTTATTTTGCTCCTCAGATTCTGCTTGGTCTCCCAGGCTGTTGGTAATGACCTCGGCTTGCTCTTCATTAAGGAAAATATAACCTCTCATCTGCTGATGAGTGGATAAAAAAGGTGTGGTACATTTACACAATGGAATACTACGCAGCAGTAAAAATGAAGGGACTCGTGCCTTTTGAGACAGCATGGATGAACCTGGAGATTATTATGCTAAGTGAAATAAGCCAGTCAGTGAAAGACTAATACCACATGATCTCACTTATAAGTGGAATGTAATACAATACACTGAAAAACAAATAGAATCAGAGGCATAGATACACGGAACAGATCGACAGCTAGTAGAGAGGAGGGAGGAGGGGGACTGGATGAAAGAAGGGGAAGGGATCAGCCAAGGAACATATATGTATAACCCATGGACACGAACAACAGTGTGGGGACTGCCAGAGGGAGTGGGGGTGGTGCTGGGTGGAGGTGGGCAAAGGGGGATAAAGCGGAGACAACTGTAATAGCATAAACAATAAAATATAATTTAAAAAATTGAAGTTCAATATATATATATATATATATATATATATATATATATAAACCCTCAGACAAGGCTGGGATCTTTCGTCTTGCCCCTATCAAACCTGCAGGCCAGCCTGCCTCTGCACACACCTCTTGCTAACTTTTGATGAGCTCTTGATGCTGTTTCATCTCTCCTCTTCTCAAGACTGTGTCCCCTTGGCTCTGCCCTTGACTCTGTATCACCAGTACCCACTTTCCTGTATTGCTCCCTCTGGCTTACAAACATACTTTACTGTGCCTTTAAGCATCTCCCCCACCCCCATTAACTGCCTCAATTATCTTCTCTCTTCCGCAGCCAAATTTCTCAGAGCATGGTGTGTGCACCCCACTCTTCATTGACTCTTTAACCCACTAGCATTTGACTTCACTCCCATCCTCCCATGGAAATGTTTCTTGCCGAGGTTTCCACGTGGCCTCATCACAGCAGCGTTAGACACAACTAGGCCTTCAAGCTTCTACCACCCCCAAAATTGCCTGTCCCTGTACTGACTCCTGTGCTCCTTTTCCAGATGCAGGACTGATGTTCAACTGGTCTGTGCCAGTGTGGCTGCCCCCATTGCTAAAATGTTGAAATGCTTTATACCACTCATAAATAGCTGCTGTCCTGAGCCACTCCTGCCCCAGCCCTCCTGCTGTCTTGGCCCCTCCTCTGGACCCTGAGAAAACTTTGCTTAATCCAGCACAGCAGGGGGTCTCCAGGACCCTGTTTTAGGAGTGCCACTGGCACCTGTTCTGATTGGCCAGTGTCTGTGCCTGACCCTTGTGACTCTTCTGCTGTCTGGTCTCTAAATGTCTTACGGGCCCAATGCTTTGTCCTGAACTTTAGGTTCTTCATCCCTTACATTCTGTCCTTGAGCGAGCTCACCTGTATCTGTTGATTTAAATATCTCCACTAGGCTGATGATTCCTAAACTTTTATCTCCAGTGCCAATCTCTCCCCAGAGTTCAATGTCTTCCAATGACATTTCCTTTTGGATGAACTCAAAGACATCTCAGACTTTACACATCCCAACGGAGCTGTAAGTCACCACTCTGGGCCCCCCCACACCAGCTTGTTGGAAAGTAGTCTTTGCCGCAGCCCAATTGCTCCTTCGCCCTCATTCAAATCTTCCATTTTGTTTCCATCTTTCCTCAGTTCTACTCCCCAATATATTTCATGTTCATTTTCTTATCACTTCTCTCCTGGACCACTGAGTCGCCTCCAATCTGTGTTCCCTGCTTCCATTGTCATATCCAGTCCCCACAGTGGTCAGAGTGATCTAAAAATACATATCCTGTTATAGTATTCCCCTGCCCCAAACTCCTCAATGCCTTCTGGTAGCACTTGGAATAAAACAAAATACCTAAGTGATAAATAGGCATATTCCTGCCTGTTTTATTTCTGGGATGCCATTACACTGGTCTTCTTTCAGCTCCTTATATTCCCCAAGCCTCTTCCCACCTCAGGACCTTTGCATCTCTATATGAAATGCTCTTCGTTTCTACTCTTTTGGTGAAATTCTTCCCCACTTCAGAGTGACCTTTCCTAGATACTGAATGTGAAATATTACCTCCTGCCTCCTCCCATTATTTTCACCCACAGTTCTCTGTTCTTTTTTTTTTACCCTCACCCAAGGACATGCTCATTGGTTTTCGAGAGAGGGGAAGCGAGGGCGAGAGGGAGAGAGACATCAATGTGAGAGAGAATCATCAATTGGTTGCCTCTAGTGTACACCCTGACTGGGGACTGAACCTGCAGCTTAAGTATGTGCCCTGACCAAGAATTGAACCTGTGACCTTTCAAGTTTCTAGGACAATGCTCTAACCAACTGAGCCAAACTGGCCAGGGCCTCTCTTCTTTTTCTTTATAGTACTTTCCTCAATTTGTATTTCTATCTTTTGTTTGTTTATTTGTGGTCTTTCTCTCTCATTAGACCATGAACCATAAGAGGATAGAAAATCGATCTCTTTTATTCAGTGTTATATACCAAGAGGTTGATGCCAGCACAAAGACAAAAGTTTCCCTTGGGTTGCCTGGCCAACAGAAAACAGAACTCTTACCTAGCCCTACCTCCGTCTGCCAAACTGGGTCATGTTCTCCTACAGAAAAGGGCCCTAAGCACCACCATAGGATAAATAGAAGCCCTTTCCTCTCAGTGTTGTAAAACCAGAACTTACATGATTTCACTGGTGGAAGTCAGTGAAAGCTTATAGTTAGAATGTCACACCTTGTTAAAGCACATTTATTTCTAATCTGAGATTCTGCAGCTGCTGGTCAGTGGAAAAGTATAAGGAAGTGCCTATATATAATATGTTAGTATAAAACAGTCAACATTTACGTGCCAGCCAGTGGGGAGGCATTCACTCACAACATCCGATCTCCTTTTCACACCAGTTCTCTAAAGCAGATGGTCCCAACCTTGACCAGACATTTTTATCACCTAGGAATCTTTAAAATACTGATGCCCATGACCTACCTCAGAGACTCTGATATGTTTTGATAGCTCTGTACTTATTCTAACATGTATTAGAAAATATAAGAACATTAAATCTTGACTTCAGGATTTACCTATGGAAAAAATCACAAAGGCAGTATATAAAGGACTGAGATTTTCTGAAAATACTATTAGGCCAAGTAATCTCCCTGCGTAAGTCAGACAACTCTCATTATTTATGAGAGTGTCTAATCCAACCTGTAGAAATCCTGAAGGCTTCCCTCAAGGCAGTGCTATGCATCAGCGGGTGGTCTGAATGGACAGGGTGTCTAGCAGCGGGCAAGTGTACTTAGAAGCACTAGTTAGCATCCGCCTTCTCTTACAAAAGGCCACCTTCTCATTTGTCACCCCTAACTCATTGATAGCATCTAATGTGCCTCTTTTTTCTCATGCTCCTAAGTTGCAAGGAGAAAAAAGCTGAAGTTGGGGAGCAGGCAAGCTGACTGTAGAGGAGCCCGACAGAAGGGAGATTTGGGGATTCCAGACCACAGCCCTGGAGGTCATCCCTGAAAGCCCAGATTGCTTTGCAATTGTCACTGCTCCCCAGAGACTGAGGATAAAGGGTACACTCTGTGCTCTCTGCTCCCCAGCATGAGGAAGACGGATTCCAATGCTCAGAGACTGCCCCGTCCTCTGCAGGCTTTTTCTCAATCCTTCCCCACTGGCGTGAGGGAAGACAGGAGACAGGAGACAGGAAAGCTGCTCCCTCCCAGTGGTGAAGGGCCAGGCTGAGGATGACCGCTGGGAGCCGGGAGAGGGCCTCGGGTGAGACACAATGTGGAAGCAGAAGGGTTTAGCAAGACCGCTTCTTGCAGGTGGACAGCAAGTTCAAGAAGCTGTTGTAGTCATTTTTCTAGTATTTGTATAACTCACACGGGCACAATTTTCAGACTCGAGTCAATTTTATCTTCATTTGAAAAAAAAATGTCGAAGGGGAAGGAGGGTTGGACCATGTTGACGTTATAGAGATATACAATAAACTAAAGAGTGACGTCAGTTGATCACGCTGAACGACGGCCAGTGTTTCCACTGGTGGCAGCAGGGATCACAGTGCCCAAAACGTGAAACCTGCAACTATACAAATTTCAGAAGAAAACAAGTCAAAACCTTGTGATGTAAGATCAGGTAAAGAGTTGTTTTTACATGATATTCTATAAGCATGATCTATAAAATAACTGATAAATTGTAGTTCATCAGAAATTCACAAACTTGAGGACTGGGTTCAGGGAGCATTCAGGTTGCAGAACACATGGAGATTCGGGGAGAGAGGTATACGTGGAGAGGGCGTGGAAACTCGGTGTCCTTTCCCATCCCTAGGCTACCCCTCCCCCTAGCTATTCCTGAGTTATATCCTTTTATAGTAAACTTGGAATCCAGCTGACGGCTGTGGAGGTCCCCAGCACCTACTATAGGTCCTAGAACAGCACAGACACCGAAAATCCATCAGCTGCGTGAATAGAGTCAGTGACTGGAAGAGTTCTCTCGGCTGCAGGCACAGAGGCTTTTCTAACAGTAGGGTCAGAAGCTACCCATTCCTGAGCAGCAGCTGAGACACTTGGCTGTGTGTGAGGACCCTCTCCCCTTCTGCACAAAAGCTCTGGAGTTGCACCCAGTGTTCTGGGATCCACCTTCCACAGCTGCCAGGGAGGGACAGAAAGGTGGACAGAGCACAGGCCTGCCTTCGAGGAGCTTACAACCAAGTGGTGGAGGCAGCCATGATGTACAGAGAGACACTGCAATTCAGAACGGAACACAAGTCACTGCCCTGATGGGCCCAGCTACCACCTGTCTGAGTAAGTAACTGCCAAAGACCAGGGACCGAAGCTCCCAGCAGAGTGAGGATGCTCTAGGCTTGGCAGTTGGCATAAGCTTCCTCATGTAGCACACAGCAATTAAGGGGACTATTAGGCTTCCATTAGATCCCAGTGGGATTCATTAGAAGAAAATCTTGTAGACTAGTTCACCCCAGAACACGTATTTGGATAACCCAGAAGAGTGATTTAATTACAGGATTAAAAGCTTATTTAAGTAGAAAAAAAATTTTTTTAAATATATTTAAAAACTTTTGTTCTGTGAAAGACACTGTTAAGGAAATGAAAAAGACAATCTGTTCTTCAGACTGATAAAATGTTTACAAACCACATATCAGAGAAAAAGATTTGTATCTTGAATAACATGCAGAACTGAACAAAAAAGGAAAAAAACAATAGATGGGCAAAGAAAAAAGGCGGGCAGAGGACTTGAACAAATACTTCGCTGATGAGGACAGTCATTAGGGAGACGCAAACTGAAACCATGAGGAGATGCCATTTTACATGTATTGGAATGACGAATATAAACAACAGGGAAAATGCCGAATGCTTGCAAGTATGAGGAGAATCACGGTCTCTCGCACACTGCTGGTAGGAGTGTGCGAAATGGTAGAGCTGTTCTGGAAAAACACTTTGACAGATTTTAAATAAAATTAAACATACACTTACCATACGACCTGGTAATCTTCCTCCCGACTATTTTTCCTAAGAAATGAAAACTCAGGTCCTCACAAAAGCTGTATGGGAAGGTCCACGGCAGCTCTGCTTATAATCACCAAAACTCTGAAACAACTCAAGTGCCTTCCGAAGAGTAAGTGGATAAAAGGAATCTATGCAACATCCATCTACAGTGAAATATTCAGCGATAACAGAAACAAACTGTTCATACGTGCAGTAACTACTAACTCGGTTTTATCTCAAAACCGTTGAGATTTGCTGGGTGGAAAGGAGCCAGTCTCAAAAAATTACATACTTTACAATTTTATTTTAATGACATTCCTGAGGAGACAAAGCCATTGTGTTGAAGAACAACAGATCAGGAGTCTCCAGGGAGTATGGGCTGGGGGAAGATGTAACTATACAGGGGTAACTAACAGAGTGACCTTGTTGGGGCGACGTAAGTAATGTACTTCCTGCTTCTGGTGGCGGTCAGCCAGACAAATGTGTGCATGTGTATAACTCATAGAACTCCATGCATACACGCAAAAGTCAATTTTTTTATGATATTTTTTTCAAGTGTCATCTTCTCTATCTACCAGCTAGGCCCAACTGAAATACCTACAGCATCCCTTCCCTTTCCCTGAACTGGAGGGATTAAACACATTGCACAAAAGTCCGCTGAAGTTTGGAGATGTTTCTGGAATTTGGAGGACTGTACCAGCTCCTTAGCTAAGTATTTTTGATGGTGAGTGGCTCGTCAGTACCTAGGCCAGTGGGTGAGAGGGGGCCCTCGTGGGGAGCACACCTAGAAGAAAGTGAGGACATTGCAGTCTCAGTTCTTCATGGCTTTGGGGATCAAGGCAAAAACCCAGCTGGTTCTGTTACCCAAGTGAGGCTAACTGAGGGATGGGAGCCAATAGCTTGCCCTGAGATCACTCTGCAAAACAGAGCTGCCCAGCCCGCAGGGATACAGCATGTACTGCTGGCAAGGGCCACAGGAAAGTCTGACCACCCTCCAATGATCTTCTGGGCTGGTCAGCTGTACTGGAGCTCAATGCGGTCCATAAAATTCTGTACTTGTATGTCACTATGTGAAATCCCCATTTTAGTAGAGATCATGAAAAACAGAATGACTGAAGTCAGTCATGGGCACTTTTCCCCACCCAAATAGCATCCAGCTGTGGCTGAATCTGCGTCACCACACCAGGAACCAGACCAGGGAATGGCATCGCGGCAGAGACCAGGGAAGCAGTGACCGTACCCAGGCTCCTGGATCTGGCAGACTGCCTTTGTCCTTCTGGGAAGTTTGCCCCCCTACTTTCCAGCTCTACTGCTGCTTCTATGGAGGGTGAAGCTTGAAGGGGAAAATGGGGAGATAATGAGAAGGGCAGGAAAACAGGGCAGCCAGGCTCTGCAACTCAGCATTCCAACAGCAGCAGTAGCGGCGGCTCCTGAACAAATCCTAGCCGAGCAGGCAGTGAGAGATTTAAGCCTTCAGAAAAATCTAAAATTTAAACCAGTATCAGATGGGACTGAGATATTTCATTTTATGAGATCAAATAGATCCCTGTTCCTCCTCCTTCCCGGTACCTTGGTAGGGGAATTATGAGAGCAGGTTTATTATCGGTTATTTTTTAAAAAGTAAAAGATTTTCTATGTGCGTAGAGTGATGAGTTGAGACCTTTAATAACTCTCATAACAGAAAGAAGAAAGGTTAGGGAATAGATTATAGAAATAACAAAAGGAGAGAGATAGAAAAGAAATAACAATTCATAGAAAGTTCAAGGCTTTACTTTTTCTTGGATCATTTTCCCTTTTTCTAGCCTGCCAGGCTCCCCCTCTGCCGTCTGTGGCTGGCCTGCTGTCCGGCAGGCCTGCACGGCCCGACTTCTGTCTCCTGCATCCATGAGAACTTCAGTTTTGCTCTGTGCCCAGCGCTGCCTCCCAAGCAACTGCCTTGAGAACCAACGGATCAGCAAGTCTGCATGGGCTGCCATCAAATCTGTGCTTGAGGTGGGTGCTTCTGACCGAGGGCAGCCCTCAATGTCACTGACATTTTCAATGACAGACTTTAAATTGTGTTATGACATTTAGAGGGTCCTAACTCCCTAAAATATCAGGTTTTGTTGAGATGGAGTTTGTTTTCTTCCTTATTTGTAAATAATGTCAACTGAAGGAATTAAATGCATTTTGAGTTTGAGGAATTAAGCAGCGTATGGTTTCAGATGACTAGAAGACATTTTTAAATATTTTTTAAAAATTTAATCAAGTTTCCAAGAAGTACCTTTAAGAATGTCTATATAGACATTTTGCTACCAACACCTCTTATTTGTCAAAATATGGATATCTAGATTATTGATTTCCTCATACCTAATGTCACAGAGATCTATAAATCTTATACAGGGTCCAACATTAACATATTAATACGGCAACAGATGTCATTAGTATGAAACATGCTTCCACGATGAAGCCCAATTGATGAGTTTCACGGCTATACCTATTTTTCACTGATATGATAGAATTTTTCTTTCTGATTCCCTCAGTTATAAAGTTAACTAAAGGATAAAAGAGGGAAACGAAAGATGATACATGGGAACAACCAGTCATGCAAGAGCATGAGGCTTAAGAATGGCGAGAGGCACAGAAGGGCCTGTCCCTGGTTATCTAGATATCTTCCTTGGCAAGGTAACAACAGCCCCTTGTTGAAGGCTCCTGGCTTCTACCTACTGTGACTGGCCCTTTCTCTGGCCCCTTTCAACCAGCCACAAAACACAGTGGGGCACATTCATGAGCCCAGGCTTCCTTCCTAGCCTGGCACACTCTGCAGGCATCAGACAGGTGCCAGCCTCCATCAGCGGTACCACCCCTCCTCTATGCCCACCCCTCCCATTTTCCTGTAACAGCAGAGGATTTCTTAAAAAAAAAAAAACTAGTGAAGTCATACTTGGCAATCCCTATAAATAAACAAACACACAACCACACTTACAAAACCAAGAAGCAAAAGAGATAAAGTGATCTGGTTGGTCTCGTTCCTTAGAGAATATTATAGGAAATAAAGTAGAAAACATGGTTAAATGATTTAATCATTGGTGACTAGACAAAATTAACAAAATGACTCAACCAACAAGTATGTTAGATGGCAAATACTGTGCTTATATCAGGAGTGGACAGGTATTACTATTTCTCCTGTTTACCAATGAATTTGTTAAATTGTGCATTCAAAAGCATCACCTCCCAGACATTACATGCATGGCTAACCCAGCTTAGAATGTTCTCTTTTCCTTCCATCTTGTTTTGTACTCCTCTTCCTTCAAAGACACGTCCCATCTTCTCCCCAAACTGTCGACGACTTTCCCCCCCGACCCTGGGAAAAACTGGCCACATCCAGTTACATTTGCTCCTGCAAACACCTAACTTGCCCTCCAAGTGTCTTTCCAATGGACCTGTAAATTCCTCGAGGACAGTGACCATTTCTGACACTTCCCTCACTTCCTTCATTGCACCTTGCATGTTGGGGGCACAAATGAACTCAATCAGTTGTTTAAATATTCAGGCTTGTGGCTACAATGTACGTCAGTAAGTGGGCAACCGTAAAAAATGCTGCGTGCTATAGACTTAGAGGGCCCTTCAAACGGTGGGACTGGAGGGTGTCGGTTAGCTGATGGAAACTCACAGTCAGACAGGAGCCTCACTGCGGCTCCTCTCACTATGCTGGGGGTTGGGAGAGAAAGATGTGTGAAACGTGATCTGTAAGCTCAGGATGCCCGCAGTCGATGGGTGACCACCAGGTCCTCTCCCTGTTTTGTAGATGAAGAAACAGAGGCTTAAAGCAGTAAAGTGACTTGCCAAGCCATGCAGTGACAGGCAGCTGTATACACTGTTTCTCCAGCGCCACCCATTTTTGTTGCTTATGAGTAATATCTGTTTGATTCCTGACTTTTTACTTAAATAATTTATAGAAGAATCTTCAGAGTTATAAATTATGAATAAATGGCAAACCAGTATCATTTTCTACAAGTAGAAGGTATGTACAAATATTCTTTAAAATATATAACTTTTAAAGTAAAAATAATAAAAGTTGTGTTACCACCTAAAGTCTACTTTTTGAGGAAACATTACGTTACAGCAAAATCCATATTGACCAGATAGATCAGTGTGCATCTCACATAGATGTTACTGCATACATACACTATGATCCACATGCAAAAAAAAAATTCAGAACCATTGAAAACCAGTCAAGAAGAAAAGTCTGTCAGCCATCCCAAAGTGAAGGTGCTAACAGGTATTCAGCAAAAAACAACCACAAAAAGTAATTATAATGCATGTGTGAGACAGTGAGATGTGAATAATTCAGAATTAGTTTAAAAAGGCAGAGGGAAAGCAGCACTAATTTCTGTCTAGCAGTTAATTTAAACTTAACAAAAACCAGAGTTGACAATTCTGTGGACTCTGAAGCATTTTTCTATTTCCCTGTAGATAAAACAGTATAGTTTGAATATAGGAAAACTTAAGCCCTTACTAACCTGAACAGTTTCTAAATTGGTCATTCTAGTTAGCTAATTTTAATTAGAGTTGGCCAGGGGTTAACAAGAAAATATTTTAATTTTAACTGTCATTGTTAAAAATAACTTTTGAAAAATTGAATGCATAATTTTCTGCCAGAGTTAGTACAGAATACCAAATGTAATGTCCCTTTTTTTTAACCGAATTCATTGGGGTGGCACTGGTTAATACAATTATATAGGTTTCGGGCACCCAACTCTTCAGTAATGTTGCACTGGATCATCTGCAATAGTATGACGGCTCAGGCTAAGCCTTGCTTGTGAATGATTCCCTCTCCTGAGCACCTGTCACAAGCAGGCACTCTCCTTTGTTTGTGCAATCCCACGTGACCCTCCCCACCTCTCAGCAGGACAGGTGTAAGTATCTCCTCTGCGCAGATGAGTGAACTGAGCTACCAAGAAATTAAATAACTGGCCTGAAGACAAATAGTGAGTATAGCAAGGACTTTCTGCCAGGCCCGTCCAAGTTCCAAGTTCACGCTTTTAATGCCAGTGTAGCAGAGTTGAGGTGCACAGCCAGCGTGGCAGTGCTCAGTCTGAAAATATGAGTTGAGTTTTCTTTAAATATTTTATACTCTGGCAATTTCCCTTACACCGTAGATACAATACAAAAATAAATTCAAGTTAATTGAAAACTCCAGGTAGCTGAATTCCAGTCCATTAAGCTTGAATAGCAAATAACCCCTAATAACTAAAGATGCTTTTGGTGCGCACCTACGTAAAGTGCACATGGGTGTGCTTAAATTGCTCCTCTTGAAGTTAAGGTGGAAACATTCTAATAAGACAGAACAAAGCTAATGCTGCCCAGCAAACCCATCTCCTAATTGTCCTGTCATCCCTAGCCAAGAAATGTCTAAGTTAAACCTTTCAGAGCTCTGCTTAAAATATAGGAATAAAATTCCTCCCTCCCACCATTGTAATATCTCCTTATTTCTCCTACTCTTCCCCGACCATGTAGTTCCAAGAACTGAGAAAAAGAGCTTTTAGAATCAACGACTTTGTGACTTTAGCTAGGATTATCCTACTATAAAACAGTGAACATCACTACTCTTGCCACTTGGTAGATACAAGGTGGAATTTCATTAAAATCATTATAGAATTTTATTATTCAAGGCTTATTACAAAATTAGATTATGCATCGATTAGTTTGAGAAAAGTTTGCTTTAAGGAAATTTTACTTCTCACAAAACCTAATACCTCTCTCTGGCTGCATATAAACCACTCCCTCTCCCTCTGCTCTGACTTAGGAAGGAGCTGGGTTTTCTCTCACAAATACACTACTACCTTAAGGAACAGGGGACCACAGGAAAACTCCCTTCCAAGTGCACGGACAACCAGCTGAAGCTTCTCCCAGTATAACTTCATATAGTCCGTCCAGCCCTGCAGGGTCTGACCCTGCTTTGCATGCCGGCTCATTCAGCTTCCCTTCCACCCCAGGGTCAGTGCAGGGCCTGGGGTACCACTACCTACACTCGCATGCAGGTGTCATCTCCAACTGGCTGTGAGCCTCGGCATGGTTTTCACCTCTTGTTCTTTTTTTTTTTTTTAAGATTTTATTTATTTTTTAGAGAAGGGAAGGTAGAGAGAGAGAAAGAGAGAAACATCAGTGTGTGGTTGCATCTCACGCACCCCCCACTGGGGACCTGGCCTGCAACCCAGGCATGTGCCCTGACTAAGAATTGAACTGGTGACCCCTTGTTCTTGATATCTTTTGTCTGTAAGTAGAAACAGTAACAGACCCTACCTGATGGGGTTCTTGTGAAGATTAAATGACATAATGCACATAACACGATGACAAATAATTGCTCAATAAGTGTTAGCTGTCGTCATTAACCTGGATAGTTACTCATGGCAGGAAGCTTTCCCTTCAATTTAAACCAGACTAGGTACCACAACCCCCCAATCCATTACACAGTTCTGTAGCATCTTGACCTTGCTTGTAACACTCATCATAGTTTTAATTACGTATTCAATGTCTGTCTTCTCAGCTATATTACACACACTTCAAGGAAAGGTCTGTCTTTTTTTACAAACAGCATCATTGGTGTTGGGCACTGAGCCTGAAAGCGGGTATCTGTGAAATGATTGAAGGTGAGCTGCAGAAGCTGTGAGACAGATGAGTTTTTCAGACATACATTCAGCTACCGTTTTTCAAAACCACTCAGTTTCCAGGAATCACGAATCGAGAGAAATCGTACTGTCTCATGCCTTAGTTTGTGATGTAACTCAGAAGAAAACTTAATAATAACAATCACAGTGGTGCTTACCTCAGGTTTCTTGACCCTCTTGTGCGTTATGGTGTGTTCCTGACTGTTATCCTCTCTCAGAGGCTCACAGAATATGAGAGTTGGAAGGAACTCCAGAGTCACCTCATCTAACGTTTCATTTTTGAGACAGGGAAACTGAAGGCTGTCCCTGCATTCTCCACGTGCCTCGTGCCTCCCAAAGAGAGGGCGAGAGAAAAACCCTGGGGCTCTAACCACATGATCTATGGGCTCCACAGTCTAAATCATAACTTTCCCGAGCACAGCTCAAATAGCTTGTGAAAGGATAGGGAATCCCACAAAAACGTGCAGACAGAACTACACTCTGGTGGCCTAGACAGAGTCTTACCTAGGGTTTCACAAGCCAGCAGCAAGCGGGGACACTCAAGGCCCCCTTGAGTGGGTGCCCATCTTATGAACTGAAGTGGCCCACAGCAAGGCTAGGCGAAACAGGCAGGGGCTGCTCCTCAGAGACCCACAGCAGTTGCCTCCCCTCTGCTGGAGCCAGCTGGGCGGCTGCTGGGCTGACAAATGGGGCCCTCTGTTTTCTGGCCAGCTGGGAGGAAGATCTCCCAGTCCCTGGCCTCTGCCTCTGCCTTCTGTCCTTAGCGCTGACTGCAGGTATCTCCCTTGAGCTTTCCAACGTGGAACACCTAGAGTCTGTAGGAAAGCCCTTACATCAGGTAGGCATATGGGAAAGGTTTTTTGTTAGTGACGAAGAGAATGATCTTCCATGTGCCCAAAGGTTCAATTAAGTTCATCCCTTCCTGTTTCAGGCCCACCTTTTGGGACCATGGGACTGACTGCCCAGGCCCCTGATTTTGGCCCCTCTGCAGCCTACATATGGGAGATACCTGTCAGAGCCCCCAGGACACCTGAGAGAGTGGGTGGCCCGGTGGGATACTTAGTAACAGCAGAGTTGATAAGGCAGGAAGCTAAAGTCAGAGACTTTCTTTTACATAGAGTCAGACTCAGATAGTCTTTAATTCTCACTTTAATATTCCTTTCATTTTTAATTTTTACAATCAATTTCATTGAGAGGAAGAGAGAAACATCGACTCGTTCTACTTATTTGTGCACTCACTGGTTGACTCTTGCATGTGCCCTGACTGGGGATCAAACCCACAACCTTGGTGTAGCAGGACGATGCCCTAGCCAACTGAGCTGTACGGCCAGGGCTAATCTTCCTTGATAGCAAGTGGAGGAGGGACAAAGAGCTGCCATGGAAGAAGGGCACAGTGCCTGGTGCAGTGGCACACAGACTACCCGGAGGCGGGCTCGCTGTGACTGAGAACAGCGCTCACTCCTCGGCACCCCTGCTTCCTTCTCAAGGGTGGTCTGGGCATCCCAGCAAGTCCTCCCCACCCCTCGTCACTGTCCTTGGAGTCCCTCACCCAAAGCCTTGTTATGTGTCATAAAAATATCCAAGTTTCCATCATGTTCAGCCCACAGTCCTGATGGGGATGTTCACACACCCTGAATTAATGCCAAGCCAACACAGAGCCGGTTCTTTAAAGCTGTCCAAACTCAGAGGAAGAAGAGCCACCCAGCATCAGTTATTTACTTTCAGCAGCTTGAATGCAAATGTCATTAAATCTTTACAACAGTTCAAAGAATTACACAGGGGAGCTTTTCCCTTTAACATGAATGATAAATCTTCTATGTGCTGTGGAATCTTCTGGCCTATAAAAACCGAGTGAAGTAGTTTCCACAAGGGCTTAGTTTGCTTGAAATAACTTCAGAACAAAGCTTCATTCTTCCTATGGGGGAAGGGAAGTGAAAGGGAACAGGAGGTTTGGAAGAGGGGGCCAGCAAAGTGGCCAGCCAACTAGACTCAACAGAAGCACTCGGGCGGGAACGGTACTTCTGCAACATTCCACAAATGACACAGCATTACATGCAAGTCCGTGCAGACGTGGCTCCTACCTTCCAGTGAAGGAAAACCGAGTGCAAAGGTCGGCTGTCCCCACCCAAAGAAAAGACACAGACACTGGAATGAACCAAGCAAACCTGAACCCAGGACACAGAATATAGAGACCTAATACAGTTTACCAACACACCTTTGTAAAAGCCACATTTTCTTTAACTCTTTCCTTTACTTCGGCCAGGCAGACCTGGTCTTGGTGTTTTGTCTGTGGAACGTGGTCTAATGATCGGAAACCGCTCCAAACCACCCCTGAGAGGCAGGGTGCTTGATTAACACCATCTTGTGGCTTCCCTCTGACTCTTTTTCAGCCTCCCTCCCTTTAAGCCAAGCCCTTTGCTGTGCCTTGGGGAGGCTTCTGTGTCAAGAGCAAAAGGGCCCCTCGAGACATTTTCCTTCTGTTAGAAGACACCGAAAATGCTGTAGCAAGTGTCTGGGGAGAGGAGGATATTGGCTTGAGCCTCGGAAGGGGTAGAAAGTGAGTTCTGGGGCAGCCTAGGGGCAGTTTCCTAGGGGAAGTTATAAGCAGGGGAGCGGCAGAAATTAAGGGAAGGGTGGGTATGTTTGTGAAATGACTTGCAGACGGTTAGACAGGATTTTACAGGCTTCCAAATTGCTGCCTCCCAATTTCTAACCTTGCTTAGGACCCAGAGGCCCAGGCCCTTCCTCTCCCAACTACGGAGAGCCTCTTTTGTCCTCCTAAAGATTTCTAAGCTTCCATAGTTTTCTTCTTCTCAAGGACCCATCAGTTCTGCACTGCAGCGGACGATGACTTCATAGAGAAATCAGATGTGAGGTATATATAACACAGATTTATGATCAAATGAAGAAAATAACAACTTTGGTCTTTATATTTGGAGATGGGGAGGGGAAGAAGTAGTCATCTCTTCTCAGGCATGGAGAAGAGAGAGAAGACCCTTGACCGCCCCCCGCTCCACTCCCGGCCTGTATGTTTCTTAGGTGTTACTCTTCCAGAAGCACAGGGGCAGTCCAGAGCCCAGATCCAGGTGGTGGCTGTCAGACCAGAAAGCACATGGCCAAGGATGGGAGGCCGTCTGGCAAAGGGTAGGGTGGGCAGGACTGACCGACCACCAAAGCAGGAGGCTTCCCCAGCCTCTGCATGCTCTGTGCCAGGCGTGGCTCCAAGCACTTCACCTATTAGAACTTGTTTGATCCTTATTTCTGTCAGGTAGGTGCGCATCTCATCTCTGTTTCACAGATGAGGAAACTGAGGTCCAGGGAGATGAACAACTGACCGCAGGCTGCCCAGCCAGGAAGGGGCAGGCAGAGCCAGTGCTCACACCTGGAGTCTGACTCCAGGGTCTGTGCTCTTCAACGCCGTGCTGTGCTGACATGCACGGAAGGAACGAGCGAATTCAGGAATTCATGGATGCTCTCACAGCATGGAAGTTTCTAGACCCTCAGCCCACATTAGCGGGCAGGGAGCCCTGAGAATAGCTGAAACTGTATTTCTTGCTAGTCCAGTAGGATGGGAGTTTGGAGCTAGATTTTAATGTGATTTCATTACAAATAATAAAATGGCTCTTTCTCTGAGCATCCTGATGGCTTTTGATACCTGCTACATAGTTTATGAATAACCTTATTTTGTCCCTCTTCCTGTTCTTAGTAAGTAAGAACTCATTTTTTGATAAAGACTCTTCCACCTGCAGTATAGGCCAGGCAAGCCTATGAAGGGAAGGGAATTAATGTTCAAAGTTCTTTGGCCGGTCTCTGTGAGTAAGAGACTTAACAATCATGTTGTCTGGGGGGGAAAGAGGCAGAAAAGCCAATCTATACATTGCCATTACCGAACTCAACAGGTTCGCTGCTTGGGGTGCTCTATTAGAAAATGAGACATGGTTGTTTGTAGGTAGTTTTATCTATTGTACTTGTAGCAAGTAAAATAGACAGGGGATTCACATGCAAAGCTCTGTCTCCTGCAAGGCAGTCTTAGCCATTGCTTGTATATACTATTTGCTTAATTACATGTCGATTTCTTCTTTGCAGTTGGCTACACTTACCCAGCTGGGTTCCTGTCAAGCTCTCTTGTTTACAGCTGTGCCTGCAAAATACTGGGCTCCGTTTTAACAGTTAGCAAGAATAGCATTTGGAAAGAACTGCCCAGCCCTTGAGACCCTTTTCCTATCTACCATCACTGCTGTGAATTGATGCATTGTTAGAGTGTCACAAATTACTAAACCTCATTTTTGTTCAGGGGTCACACTCTACTTGCTCCCAACCTGGATTACCTGCTTTGATTTACTGTTCAAGCAGCAGAATCCTTCCTGTGCTACGGCAAAATAGCACAAGGAGCCTCATTCAAAAGTCCCAAGCCCAGCCTCCCCTCCCCACCTCCTTGCACCCTCTGACCAGGAAATAGCTTCAGATTCACCAACTTTGATCAAGCTTACAGGACCCATTCCTCTGTTTCTGCTGTCGCCTAGCAACGTCTTACAGTGTGGCTTTATTCAGGTGCCACCACTGCCTGCCACCTGAGAAAGGAAATCTTCCAGGATAAGGAAAAATCTTCCAGGGCTAGTAGGTTGCCACCGCTGTGATGCACAGACATGGCACTAAGTCCAGGTTTTCTGGGCCTGCTTTCAAATTCTCCAATGTTGCACTGAATGACGCTTTTTTTTTTTCTTTTACTGGAAGATGTGCTCTTAAATGATATTTTATTCTTTCTAATAAATGTAATTGACTTTTTAACTTTTTAAAATACTTTTGAATAAAAGGTATAAGTTTATAAGCCAGAAATCTTAATTTTCAGATTGGAAAACATTCACTGCCTGTGTATATGATCACATAGTTGATATGTTCCTTCATAATAAATAATGTAATTCACATATGATCGAGGGGAAAACCCCAAACTGAAACCCTCTTTACATGCTATTAACCCACCAAGCTTTCCTTCCTTCACTCACATGTCCTCTGAAGCTCACCCCCATTAAGAACCCTCCCCCAACGAATGGAACAGAGACAGTGACTTTTCTCAAAGTAGGATGCACAGATAGTAACTTGAGCACCTTGCCTATTCAGCCATCACTCCACTGTGGTCTACTCTGATTATCACAGAAACTAGTAAACCTTTGTCCTCATTCTGCCAGTATTTCCTGTACATGTCCAAGAATGCCTCTTTGCATACATGTTTGCCTGCCTCGGACTTCTGCTTATAGAAAGCAGAAAAAGAAACCTCCATCTATCTTGTGTTTTATAAAGGACCTACAGAAACATTTAATAAATTATTTTCATAACGCTTACAGTAACTTTCAGGTAGTCAATAGCATAATTTCTGCAATTACTTCTTATTGGATTTCAGCTACAAACCATAAGACAACACAATAAATGAACAAAAATCAGCCAGCCATAAAAAGATGATGGAAGGGCAATTTGCAGAGAATTATAAGAAAGAATTCACTTACTAAAACAGATTAAGGATGAGAAAGGATTTTGCCATTAGCTTTTTTTAAATGGCAGGAAAAGTAGGAATGATTTAAGTGGCAAACATTCATTTGATAAGTAGTTGAAGGCATGGGGTGCGCTGGACCTTCAGGAGAATAGTTATTCCTGTTGGACACGACGCACAAGAATTATTCACAGAGTGGATCTAGAAAACTAGGTCAACAAGCTCAGCCAAAGAGAAATATTACTGTAATTCCTTGGCCACAGGCCCACTCAAGAACTCCTTAAACGTTAGTCACACAAGAGAAACACACTTTCATAAAACACCACTATTTATGATCTCAAAGACAGCTTGAAATTTTATCCTGCTCTGGACTGACTCCAACAGTGCCAGCCACCCCTTGCTTGACAAGTGACCAGCCGGGGTGGCCTCACAGCTCAAGGCCATCTGAATGTGAAATGGGGGGACTGCGGGCTGTGAGGAAAGAACTGAAGGCACCAGTAAAAGAGGAGGTCCTTTCGAGTGGCTTTGCCATAGGTGACCTAGAAGGTAAGAAATATTTATGGAGCACGTGTCATATGTAATGCATTTGTTGTTGTTTTAGCTTGAGAGTATATTTATTAAAGCTGGGGACAGCAGAACAAGGAAGAGCTTAGCACAGAAGAAGCAACAGGAGAGCCCAGGCAGGGCTGCCTTCGCTCGCTGAGAAGTCAGAGAAAAGGGGGCCTTGGGGACAGGTTCACAGGGTTAGCCAGGGAGGCGCTGCCACCGCCCATTGCTCCCCTGGTCGCGAGTCTCCTGGGGACCCTTAGAGTTTAAGAGACGCCGGCCTGAGAGGGAAGAAGCGTGTGCATGTGCTCCAGAGAGGGAGAGCGCGCTGCAGTGCACTTTGTAGTGATAAAAAAGTTAAGATTTTCTATTTAAATCCTAAACATAGGCACTGTGACAAATTATACTTTTAGGGTTAAATATTGAAAGAATCTGCTCTATCGTCTACCATTAGAGTGAAGGCTCGTTTGGGGAAATCTCAAACCCCTGAGTAACTGGAGTTTCCTTCCTCCTTCACCTGTCTTAACCCTTCATGAATTTGTCATCCCTTTATTTCAGAACTAAAGGACTTCTGGGAAAAAACTGGAGCTCCCTACTGCTCAGAGGGATTCAAGTGGTGTGCCTCAAGGGTTCTTCAACAGGATTAGGAAGCGGGAGGCAAAGATATTCAATGTTTTCATCAGCAGAATAACTTTAGGGAAGTCATGTCATAAATGCATCCACCCTTTCCTTCATTTCCGTGTTTCTCTCGTGCTTAAAACTCTCCAAAGGCTCCCCTTTGTACTTCGGATAAAATTCACACTCCTCACCTGAGACTTGGAGGCCCTGTGTGATTTGGCCATACCTATGGCCCTGACTTTTCCAGTAACTTATACTCACTAACAATCCCACAGGCACACGGGACTCTTCTGCCAACCCCTACCAGGACCATTCTGCCCCCTCATCGTGATGGCTATTGCCAGACATTCAAGTCTCATTCAGCTCAGCCACCTTCTCCTTGAGGCCTTCTCTCACTGCGTAAACTAAACCATGCACTCTAGCACCCCTCCCCTCACCATTTCCTTCGGTTTTATTTTCTTCTAAGCACTTGTCACAATTTGAAGTTTGATGACCATGCTTTACTTAGTTGTTTATCATTTCCTGCTCCTACCAGAATACACGGGCAGGGCCCTCGTTCGTCCAACTCACTGCTGAATCCCCAGGGCCTGGAGCAGTGCCTGCCTCACAGCTGGCGGTCAAGAAATATTTAGGGACCAAATGAATCCAGAAATTATTTGCTCAGCAGCTTTTTCACCCATACTGTGACCATCGTCATAGAAAGCAAAAGCATCCTCTCTGAACACACAAAATCAGAAGATACAACAATCTATAATAAACCCCAGGAGATTTTATCCCAGATGAGCCACTTAACCCTTTCTTACTTTTACTTACATAATTAACAAGTTTGCCTTACAACTTAAATAAATGTGTTATCTAGTTTCCTGGCCTGCGGTGGATTAAAGGAAGTACGTTAGAGGTGGGCGTGCTAATAGAAGCAAGAAAGGAGAGGCCGGCATGGAGGAAACTAAAAAGTTACTAAGAACCAGAAAGAACTCAGAGGGCTGAATGTTTGGAGGCATTAAGTATAGAAGCAAACAGTGTCCCTGATCTGGGTTACCAGCAAACAATATCGCTATTACAGTGGTTACCTCGATTTTCCAGAAAATCAAATTATGTTGTGTGTTTGTCTGAGGAAATAGGCAAATGGTAAATGTTAACTATTCCCTAGAAAAAGTTTTTTTTCCGATATGTTATTTTGTATTGTTATTTTAAAGGGCAAGCACCGTTCAGGTTTTTTTAAGAAAATTAATTTCTGTGGAACATGTTAAAGGAAATCCTTTCCTTTCTTCCTCCCCTCCTTCCACCCCTCCCTCCCTTTCTCCTTCCCTTTCTCCACCCACCCTTCCTCCCTGCACCACCCCCCCTTTACTTCTCTGAGTCAGAAATCTGAGCTAACCATGCCTCTTTAAGCTTGGGCAGCTAGAAAGCACATGGCTAACTTGCCTTTCAAACACACCAGCTCTGTACCCCTTCAGGGCGGGTTTTTTGGGTTCTTTTCCTGATCTTGACCTGATCTTTTCTTCATCTTGACCCTTATTTATATTTCTTAGAACTGATTCTTTATTACTTCCGCAGTAACCTTTACCATTATTTTAATTCATTATTTGTGCTATGGTTGTGAACACTGGGAATCTTTTTATGGAGAAGGAGTAAGTGTGTATAAACAAACTCCCGAGATCTCTCAGCTGATGGCATGGAATAAACAGGGCGACGTTTTAATCATTTCTTCATCATATGGGCAGGTTGACCACTCTCGGAAAGGCAACCAAGCTCCTTGCAGGTGGAATAGGATTTGCAAATGATAAACACTTTAATGAAGCCCTGGAGCGTGATCTGGACCTGGTAATGGAAAGGTTAATACAAAAATCACACATCCTGAAAATTGAAAGTTAAATTCCAACAAGTTAACGTTGACTAAATATAATCACAGGAAATATGCACAACACAAAGGGCAGCCAAACAAGAGGCGCAGCTGCTGATTCCTTTGGAGAGAAGGAGAGTGGACTTCCTAAAGAAGCAGGCCTGCGGCCCCGCCACACGAGCCACACGAGCTGCCACTCTCTCTTCGGCCCGCATTTTGTTTTTCGTTGTACGGCTTAGTTTGAGGAATCAGTATCAAGGAACCAGCTCAAGGAACATGGCTTATCATGGCTGCTTTGTCGTTGTTCTGGCCTGCAGGACCCGGTCAGGAGTCCCAGTGAGCTGCTATAACATTGGAAAGATCACAAGCAGAACCCAAGATGGCAATGTGCTTACTTTCACCTACGGACTTACATTTGTGTAAATCTTGTAGCACTTATAGTCTAAATATTTGAAAAAAGCATTTGAAAGAGAAAATGTACCGTATCATAACCAGCAGCAGATTCTGCGAGCAAATCTAGTTATAAACCACATAGGCAATAATTTGATTCTAATATATTGCTTAGTTTAGGGATGATCTTTTTAAAAATCTCCCCGAAGACCATTAAAAGCTGGCTCCCTTAAAATCTGAGAGGTCTCAGTCCATTTAAACAGAGCAATCATCATCAATTTTAGTTGACAACTCTCTGAGAGTGTTTTTGGTCATTTATTGGGTTGGCTGCCCGTACTTGCTCCCGTCCTCTCCACGTCCCATCAATTTCTAAGATTTACACGGTTATAATCATCTCTGGGCTCTCAGCAGGCCTCATAGTTCCATGTGAGCTGCACCCAGGTCCGGCCCCACTGTAGTAGAATGGGTGGACACCCAGCCCATGCTGGCCACCACCAAGGTGCCTCTTTTCAGGGGGATTGGGAAGTGTGCCTAAGGGACTTCAGTCTTAGTCTGAACTGTCTCTAAGGCAGGAGATAATAAATCTGGGAACTGCAGGTGGCCATATCCCTCCCTGTGGAGTGGGGAGTGGAAGGAGCCGATGCGCAGACAGAGAAAGAGTGGTTCACAGAAGACTGCAGAGAAAGGCAAAGGGCAACAGGGAGAAGAGATGAAAAGAGAGACCTAAGTGATCTGGAGCCCTGGATCCAGTAGGTCTTGGGGCCTATCTGCACGCCTGCCCTTGGGTTCTGCAAGACCCCACATTTACACACGTGTTCTCCTTCTAACGAGTCCCTCTCGTCTGGGATTAAATAGCCTTGAGGGTCTCTGTTACACATAACCAAGAACCCTAACTGAACCTACAGGTGATAGAACACACTTTTGTTCAAGCGTACAAAACTTCAAAGTTGAAGTGAGGCAATTTGTTGGAACTGATTGAAACTACCTGAGTGGAACTGATTTTCAAGATTCCCTTTGCTGAATAATTAATTCATGAGACTAAAAACACAGAACAACCCCTTTAAGCAAATTCATTTCCTTTTAATGTGGAAGAATAACACAACACAAGTCCTTTTTGCATAATTATAAAAAATTCAAGTTAGTCTTTCTGTCCAAATCTCTCAGACAAAGCTTGATACTTGACTGATGCTCCCAATATTTTGTAAAAAAAAAAAAAAATTTAACACTCTAGATTAGAAAAGTGGGTATATGTTAGCACAAAATGTTCTGAAGTGTGTTTTAGCTCCTGTTTACCCTGGATCCTGGAGGAGGGTCTAATTTTATGAATAAGGGAGTTTTGCAACAGTGCTGACTTCTAAATAGGATGGACTTCTGGAGATTTGTCACCAAAAACTGCAGTTTCAGTTGAGTTCTTAGAAATAAGGCACAAGTCAATTGGCAAGATTTTAGAATCACGGCGCCAGAAGGGAGGAAACCACAGTCGAATCTTTTCCCACCAGAGACAAGGAATTAAGACCCAGAATACAGAGACCTGCCCTGAGCTAACTTGAACCAGAGAAAGGGCTAGGACCCCTGTGTCTCAGCTCTCCCTCCAATTGCCTTCCACACGGCATGGGAACACACGATTTAGCGTGGTCCATGTGCTTGCGTTCTGCTGTCTCTTTCCAGTCGAGATGCTGAGGTGTGTGCAGTTCCAGGAGGGCTGTACCTGCACAAGGATCTGGAAGCCTTCTGTGTGTGAATGTCACCGGAAACGGTAAGGAGAGAAAAAGACTGAGAACGTTGTCATGGGAACACCAAGGCAAATCACAAGATGAAAAAGAACTGAAATCCATGCCGCCATCTCAGGCTTTATTTACTCAAGTAGTAAATCAAGACATCTGTGTCAAAAGTAATGCAATGTAAAATAGACTGAAGATAAGCTTTTGATTTAATCAACACTGTCCCCTCAATACCAAAGTCTTTTAAAGAGACACCGGTGCACAGCGATTTATCTATATTGCTATTAAAATTATATAGGCATTTGCGCAAGCTCTCTCCGTGTTCTAGGTTTTTTTTTAATGCCAAATTGCTCACCGAGAAGGAGTAACAAAGACAGAATTACACAGAATACCATTTTATGAACAGAACAATTTCTAAATATATAATGGCCCTGAAACGTCAAACAGGCTTGGTTTTATCATCGTTTACCCTAAATGAAATAAATGACCTCTTCCTAGGGGTTAAGTATACCCAGGAATTAGTCTTCTGCTGCAGCAGGGAATTTAATGAAACTGGAATCTGGTCAGAGAAGGAGATATCAATCACTAGGGGATAGACAGGTAGGAATTCCAGCCCTAAAATTCTGTGGTGGGGATTTTATGTTATTGATCAAAGAAGGTGCTTTTTCATATCACTGAATGTTAATCACCTTTCAAAGGTTCATTCATTCATTTATTATGCTCTTCACATAGGGAACCATCCTAGGTCCCATTGAAATCCCAGATCTCCCTGAGAGAGTCGAACACATTGCACATGGTGGGACAAAAGTGGCTTTACAGTTGTTCATATGGAAAATGATACAATAATTAATGAAAAATAATACAAGAATAGAATCTGTGTTTCACATGCTCACAACTGTAAACCTACTTTGGCCCACCCTGCACGTAGCTTCCTTGCAGTGAAGTCAGTTGGCAAAATAATTAATCTTTAGAAACAAGCCGAGGTAGATAAAATTAAATTATTTTAGTGCTTTTATTTCATTAAACAATTTTATTTTCTTTCTGGATTCCTAGACTCATATTTAATCATAGAATGTCAGAACTGCAAAGACCTCAGAGGATAAGGAAGATAGTCTAGCTCCGCTCAGTGAGTGAGTTGTCAGGGGCCACTTTGCTTGTTAGTTGGAAGGAGCGGAGCTTCATTTTTCTCTCTTAAATCCCAGCACCAGTGACCTTTACTCCAAATAAAAACTTCGTATCAAAATTTTAACGTACTTTACAGACATAGTTCATTTTAATGCAAAACAATCCCAGACCAGCAAGTTAAAACTGTTTTCTGCAGTCTGCTAGACAGGGCCTGTTTTGAAGAAAACAGACCACACTGTGTCCCCCTTCCTCACTGAAGGCGGTGATTGTCAACCATTTGCTCCAAGAGTTTTTCAAACATGCGGTACCTGACTGTTTTGTCGGGGGCGCAGACCTCTCTTCCCTTCAACTGCCAGGTAAAAAAAGCGGCCAACACAATACCCATCCAGGGTAAATGAATAAAAATTATACCTATTTTTTTGTTAGATCAGCAAAAAATATAGTATATTTTTGGTGTGCTGCAGAATTTCAGTAATTAGTTTATGTGTGCCAGGAGAGGAAAAGGTCCAAAACCGCCGCCTTAGGGATAACATGCCCAGCACTGTCTCCCTCCCCCACCAGCCCCCCACGGACCCCTTGTCCGTCTCACCCACTTGTACCGTCTTCTAAACCCTCAGCACTCCTAGAGGCTGGTGATGCAAACACAAAATTCACTGTTTCAGGTGAGAGGAAGAAACAGAGTAAGACCAAAACAGAGGTAAAATGTTTTGGAAATTTAAAGCTACAGGTGAAACTTTTGTGGGGTTTGTAAAAATGGCATTTGGAGGGAAATTTTAAAAATATTTTTCTGCTGATTTTCTAATGCCATTTACATACCAAAAGGCATTGTTATTTCAAAACATAAAATATGTTAAGATATGAAGGCCTAGCAAAAAAAGCTGTACACTTCCCAAAATGATCTTGGGGAAAGCCTTTTTCCTCTCTTTTGCGTTGCACCTGTTTTCTGCGTCTTCACTTGGGCTTCTCACCTTGAGCCCCAAACTCAAGTCACACATTGTCACTTCCTCGCGTTCCCACAGAGAGGCAGCAGAACGTGGCGTCCGAGAAATCGTGAGGGCAGGCTCTGGCCCCAGCACATGGAACATTCCCTGATTCACACCGACAGACTCACCGCAGAAACGTCACAACCCTCAGCAGGCGTTGCCCGGAGCTGGAACTCCAGGGCCTCCAACCCCAGGCCTCCACTGCTGCTAACAAGCAGCGCTTATTCACGCAAGCCCAGGTCGTTGGACCGGGCACTCCCGAGGGTCCTTCTCCCACCCTCCCCACCAGAGAAAGCAGGAGTGCAGTAGAGGCAACTTCCTACCAGGCGAGGAAATGGCAGATTGCCTTCCGAAGACATCTCATTGTCTCAGAAGACCAGGAGAGCAGGCTGGAAGAACTCTGCCTGCAGCTGCCAGGTCTCAGTGCCGGGTTTCAGCAAGTCACTGGCCATCCCTAAGCATCTGTCTCCTCATCCGTGAAGTGGGGATGATAATAATGTACATCCTCACAAAGTTTTGAGGTTTTTGAAGCCTTCTGTCGATCACAGAGGGCTATAGTTGTCGTAACCAAACCCTACTCAATAGTACAAATTAAGAACCAAGTGATTTAATTCACAGCAATCACTCCTTAGGCTACTTGGAAGGATGTAAGTCAACAATTTTCACTAAGGAGTCAATTTGTTTCAACAGTGCAAGTATAAATTTAGCTATTTGGAGAAGAGAATTTACACTTCTTAAGATCCAGATTTTTCTGCTAGGAAAGTGTCAGTCCTATGATACACAGGGAACAGATTTGCTTCCATGTAACCAACATTTCACTTTCATAAATATAATTGATCACATTATCCCTGAGTATATCAAGTGAAAGATCCCCCTATGGGTGATCAAGGGCCTCAGCATTCATAGCTGACCTAAAGACATTTTTAATCAACCCTCTCCCACTTTGCTGTGACTCATAAATCTAAATTCCAAAATATGAGAGCAGTGGGTAATTCGCACACACTAACCTATCAAATCCAGAGGACAACTTTGTCTGTTCAGAGCTTGGTGGATGGAAAACCGATCTCTGTTGATTTTGCTAATTTCTCTGACGCCCAGGAACAGGCACAGGTCACCCGGTTAATAATAGCCACAGGCATTTCAAAGACTTGTGGTTCTGAAGGTGCTGACTTCCCACATCCCCTCCACGGCAGAAGGAATCACGTCTGACCAGCAAGGTTAAGAGTAATTTTTGCATTCCCACCAACAGTACAAAAGTGTTCCCTTTTCTCCACATCCTTGCCAGCACTTGTTTGTTGATTTATTGATGATAGTCATTCTGACATGAGTGGGATGGTATCTCACTGTGGTTTTAATTTGCATTTCTCTGATGATTAGTGACATTGAGCATCTTTTCATGTGTCTAATGGCCACCTGTATGTCTCTTTGGAGAAGTGTCTATTCTAGTTCTTTGCCTATTTTTTAATTGGGTTGTTTGTTTTTCTGGTGTTGAGTTTTGTAAGTTCTTTATAAATTTTGGACATTAACCCCTTATCAGATGTATTGGCGAGTACGTTCTCCCATTCTGTGGGTTGTCTTTTTATTTTGTTGATGGTTTCCTTTGCTGTGCAAAGACTTTTTAGTTTGATGTAGTCCCATTTGTTTACTTTTTCTTTTGTTTCCCTTGCCTGGGGAGATACATATGTTAAAATATCGCTATGAGAAATGTCCGAGATTTTGCTGCCTATGTTTTCTTCTGGGATTTTTATGGTTTGGGGTCTTACATTTAAGCCTTTAATCTATTTTTAATGTATTCTTGTGTGTGGTTTAAGAAGATGATCTAGTTTAATTTTTCTGCATGTATCTGTCCAATTTTCCCAACACCATTTATTGAATAAACTATGTGTAGCCCATTGTACATGCTTCCTTCCTTTGTCTAATATTAATTGACTATAAAGATGTAGTTTTGTTTCTGGGCTCTCTATTCTGTTCCCTTGATCTGTGTGTCTGTTTTATGTCAGTACCATGCTGTTTTGAGTACTATGGCCTTGTAGTGTAGTTTCATATTAGGTAGCGTGATTTCTCAACTTTGGTCTCTTTTTGCAGACTGGTGCAGCCACCATGGAAAGCAGTACGGAGGTATCTCACAAAATTAAAAATGGATCTACCTTTTGACCCGGCAATCCCTCTTCTAGAAATATATCCAAAGAAACCCAAAACACTAATTCAAAGGAACGTAAGCACCCCCATGTTCATTGCAGCGTTATTTACAATCACCAAGATAAGGAAGCAGTTCAAATGCCCATCAGAAGGTGAGTGGATAAAACAACTATGGGACATTTAAAAAATGGAATACTACTCAGCCGTAAAAAAAGAAGAAAATTTTGTCCTTTGAGATAGTATGGATGGACCTGGAGAACATTATGCTAAGTGAAATAAGCCAGTCAGAGAAAGACAAACACCATATGATTTTACTCACATGTGGACTCTAATGAACAAATTGAACTGGTGAGGAAAATAGAGACAGACTCATAGATAGAGAGTAGGATGACAGCAGTGGGTGGAGGGATTGAGGAAAAAGGATTCGTGCACATGGACAATGGTGTGGTTATTCGGGGGGAGGAAAGTATAAGGGGACTAAATGATAATGGAAAAATACAATAAAAAAAAAAACAAAAAGAAGAGTAAGTTTTTATAGCTCTGTTTCCTAACTAGACCCACACTACATTTATACCTCGAACTCCCTGGCTTTCCTATTCCTTTCTGGTCTCCCAGTGATTTTTCTTAGCCTCTTCTCCCCCTTAAGATAGAGCTGCTGAGGGTTCCTTTCAATTGCTCAACATTCTATCTCCATAGCAATTGTGAGGCAGGTTTTCTGGATGAGAAAACTGAGGGCTCTGGAGAGTTGCTCAAGATTAAACTTGAACTTGGGGTTTCTAAGTTTTTAGCAAGGAATCTTACAATCTTTACTTTTAGATGTCTGGGAGCCCATTAGATTTCTGCAGACAAGGCCAAAATCTACCCAGCTGAACCAATTCCCCAAGCACTTCCCTGTAGAAAAGTGGCAACCTGAGGCTCCGCTTATACTCAGTAAGCAGGAAGGGAGAGAGTGGGTAAGGATGGGGTTTTCGAGTCATCAGGGCAGCATTAAAGTACACAAACAACTGCCATGTGACCCCACAGACAGAGACTGGTCTCTGACACATGCGTATGTCATGTGTCCTAAATTCCTGTAGGAAATGAATGATACGAGAACCAGGATGGAATGTAAACTGTAAACTATTTCTTAAGCATCTTTTTCCAAGAGTTCCCTTCTGAAGGAAACTCAGGCTCATCCTTTCTGCCTGATTCTTAACTGTGGCTGCACAGGCTCCCTGTTGAAAGGAGAAAGAGGGTGGAGGGATGGTATGAAGAAACACACAGGGGAGCCACAGAATCCAGATTCAACAGCATCACTTCCAAGCCCAGGAAAGCCTCCTTCCAATGCTGTGAATTTCCTCCATTTCTCCAGTGACTGCCCTGAGAGTGCCCTCCATGCTCACCTCCCACACACTCCAACAACAGTCCCCCATCCTCTGTCTCACCTCTCAACCCCCAGTACACACCCTCCTTCACCCTTACTCCATCACCTAGAGATGTGCAAAATATAGCAAGATATCGATGCTAGTGGGAAAGGGGAAATAAAACATCCTTTTTAATTGTGTCCACCTACTTTGGGAGCGGTACACCTGAGTTGGGTGGAGAAGGCAGGCTAGGCTCAGGCATCAGCATGATGAGGATGCTGAGTCAGAGAATAAGATGCTAATAACAAAGAGCAGGATGGCCGTGATCACAGGTAGGGCCCATATGAGCTGGAAGAGATCCTGGAGACCACACAGCGTTACCTTTTTCTTTCCTGATGGAAAATGGAGGGTAGGAAGCTGATGCAGGGCTACACACCCATTGGGGGGTACGGGGGCAGGAGATAGAGGTCATCCTGAGAAGGTCAAGGATGCAAGGATGTGGCTGAGTTGTAAGCTGTGCTCCAGCTCTGGAATCCGCCACAAAACATCCCCAAAGTCCCCAGTGCCTTTCTGGAGTGTCTTTTTGGAAGGATGGAGATTTTTACCTAACCACTTCTCAGTTCCCTCATCTGAAATTGGGGATGTGAGCCTCTAGTTTTCAGGTGGTAATGAGGATAAATGAGAAGTAAGAAAACACCTGGCCTAATGGTTGGCACGCCATTGGGCTCAGTAACTGTGCACCTTTTTTGTCTTCTCCTCTGGGCTTCCCCTACAAAGTATGCACTTCTTTGCCTGAATTTCCTTCTGTCTTTGGCAGAAATCTTGGGAAACAGTTATTCATTCTCTGTTTCCAAACAAAATGTTGCTAGTGGCTGGGCGGGTGTCAGAGCACAGAGGAGAGGCAGGCCCAGAAGGACCATGGCCGGCAGTACCTCTGCTATTGAGGTATAGCCCATTCAGAGTGGAGGGAAACCCAAGTGAGAGGCGCTGGGAGCACTCATGGGCGCCTCAACCCCTTCTCTCCATTCCCTCTTCCAGTGGGGACAGCTGGGGTCTGGGGAATTCAGCCACACACACTTCCTTACCTTGAGAGGCAGAGCGGCAGTCGGGGCTGGGTAGCTCCAGCTGGTCTGAACTGGCGGACAGTATCTGCAGAGCTTCGCCCCCCTGGCCCGCACAATGGTACCTGGGCCCTCTTTACAGCTCTTTGGAAGTACCTGGCAGATGGTAGCACCTCTCCTCAGCACGGCCCTTTCACCCAGGTCAGCAGCGTGGGCCAGGGCGGCCTGTGGAATTGAGCATTCCAAAGCATTCCAAGACTGAGGGTCCGTGCTCCCAGGATACTGAGGGACAGTAACGACTGGCCATTGCTTCCAGCATCTGGAGGGACTGCTGCTTCCATTGCTCATGGCGACATCAGGGCTAGGAGGTCTGCATGACAGGGGCTGGAGCTGGCCAAGTTTCCTGGAAGCAGGGGCCAGGGACAGCCTGCAACGTGGGGATCCACAGAGGCTACCCCTCCGTACATCCAGCTCCTGAGGTTTTTCCTCTCCCTCCTCCTTCTGAGCAGAGCGACTGAAAGCAGCTGGCTGCTCTGTCCCACGGCCCTCCTTCAGCAGCAGGCGCAAGGGAGGGGCATCTGAGCCCTGAGTGCGCCTGAGGTCCTGGCCTGCCAAGAAGCCTGTCTTGGGACTTGGGAAAACGTGTCCCTCCTCTGGGCCCCGTGGGGCTGCTGTCCAGGCAGTAGCTGCTGGAGACAGGGCGGGGAGAGCTCGGGCAGGGGGGGCCTGCAGCTGGATGAGGAGGAAGGAAGTTTTCATCTGCTGTTGCTTAGGCTGCTCAGCCATTTCCTCCAAGGGTGTAGGGCTGGTCCTTGCCAGGGTCGCGGTTCAGACCTCAGTGCCCAGGCATGCGAATGCCAGCAGCTGTGGGCAGATGTGACTCGGCGGCCCCATGGTTCCACCAAGAGCCTGAGGAAGCAAATGACACATCTTTAGCACCCAGGGGGAGTCAAAGAAGCAAGGATCGGGGGTGATCTTGGGAAGCCACGGGACTGGACTCCACACTCACTTCACAGAACCACAACAGATGGACTGGTGAGGAACAATCTCGGACTGAGGCTGGGCAGGGACAGTCAAGACTTGGCTTCTCTACCTTGGTGTGTCCCATGGAATTCCTTTTTCTTAACTGTTCCCATCCCATTTGAAAGGAAAACACTAAAGTTATTTGTCTCATTGTTTAATCCTAAACTGTCTATTAACTACACCTGCTGGGTATCTGGCCTGTGAGACACTGGTTTGCAGTAGAAGCCTCCAGCACACTTCAAAGTGTACTTGGCCTGATAACACACGGTTGTAAAAAGCGTTGATGTTTTCCTGAACTTCCACTTCAAATCCCTTGGTTAGTTAGGAGTTCCCAAGGGGCAGTCCCACAGTCCTACGTCAAAATGCTTGTCATCACACAGGGGCGGAAAATAAATTTTAAAAAGGAGACAAAAACGAAAAATAAAAAAAGAAGGAAAGAATAAATTAAAAAGAAATTCAGGTAACAAATTATGGGTTCATCCAGGAGGGTTTTCTGTTTGTTTAAAAAAAATTCTTTCGGCTTCTTAACTTATGAGCACAACAGCAAGTCACCTGGAAGCTCGCTGAGCAGCTCACACAGAGAGTTACCAGGGGCACACGTCGCTCACAACAGAAAAGAAGCTTTTGGGCCCTGCTGACCTTGCTCCTGGGGAGAAAGAGGATTGGGGGGGTGGGGTAGGGAGGGTGAGAGAAAGCTCTTTTTTTTAAATCAGTTTGAACTTGACTGAAAGGGAACCATCCTCTGAGGTAAACTGAGCATGTGGCCCTGAACGATGGCTGTTCTGCAGCCCAGGGCCTGGCTGTCGCTCCTCCTGACACCTGGGCGTTGCCTGGCGTTGGCAGCGCCCGTGAAGTAACCGAGGACCTGGGCCCTGGCTGACCGCTGCTGGCCATGGTGCATCTCAGGAAATTCTCAGGATGGGTGCTGGGGGCCCTAGGTTGGTTTTCCTTTTTAAACATCTTCATACAGATCTTCACCCAAGGTTATGACAGCTTCGCCCACATTTCCAGACAGGTGACATCTTACGAGCCACTATGGGCCCTTTATAACAAACACCGTTACAGAGGAAAATTCAACAAAACAGTATTATGCCGCCTCTTAGAGTTATTCATTGAAATAGTGATGATGACCTGATTACGCTAATTTTCCACAACAAGCCTGTGTGAGTGAGATCTAGTCCTCTTTTTGTAAACCCCCTCCCCCCTCCGATAGGAGAGCTTGTTTGAACTTCGTAATGACGACAAATGCTACGTTGTTGACTGATGAACTGCCAATAAGGCGAGTAGCACTCCCACACTTCTCCTCCCTGTCAGGAGTGCATCTCCTACACTCTACAGGGCCCCACAAGGTGTGCAACGAGGGAGCAGGGGGCAGCAGCAGCTGGTCCCTGGCTAACCCCCTGAACTCCAGGGCCCCTTTGCTCTGACTTTCCCTGTGAGGTGACAGCAGCCCCACTCAGGCTCACTCCTGTCGCTGACTGTTATTTCTCAGTGAGCCAAAGCAGCCCTGCCTAGACTCTCTCCTCTTGCTTCTTCTATCCTAAGCCCCTCCTTGCTTCACGGTCCCCAGTTTCAATAAACCTATTCTTTAAAAAAAAAAAAAGAACAGGGATTTAGATGAGAAAGAACCATTTTTCTGTTTTGGCTTCTAGAGGCGTCAAGCCTTGCGCTGGGTGCTTTACATGCCTCACGCTATTCAAGGCACACACAGTCCTGTGAGGCACGCGAGGAGTGTGGAGCCCAGAGAAGTGAAGTAACTGCCCGATGCCTTTCTTCCAAAACTGCCCCAGGTGGGCAGGGGCTTCACAGAGCTGCTGGGTGAGGAGTTTCTCTTCAAGTCCAGTCTCCAAATAAAACAAGGCACAAAAACAAAGCAGCAGCAACAACAGAACCGTGCGGTATGTTCGGGACACTTTTCTAACTTTATATTTGCAAGCCTCTCACAGAGCTGATTACTGCCAAACACTTCACGTCTCCATGGTGCGGCTGCAGCAGGGGAAGAGCAAAGAAATGGTGCGTGTCACCAGAGACTTGACAGGAGGGTTGACGTGTACGGCACAGGTAAGACAACTCCTCGAGTATTTGGGGGCACCTTTAGAAAGCCGAGGTTCTGTATGAGAAGCAGGGCCAAGCGCCAAACGTGGGTTCCGTTGTGACGTAAGTGGCACAGCTCTGAGTCCACTGTGTGACCCTGAGCAAGTTACTCCACCTCTCTGATAATTCGTTTCCCCTTCTGTGAGATGAGGTAGTGATGCCTAATTCGCAGGCTGTCGAGAGGATTCAGTGGACGTGTGTGTGCAAGGCGGTCATCATATCTGGCACGTAATGGTTTCCCAGTAAATGTTAGCCACTCTTAGAATTTGTACCTGCAAGGGGTTGAGGCCTGGAGAAAACTGTCTGACCCAGTGGAACAATTTGAGTTATTTCCTGAAATATATCTTTTCTTTTTAAAGCTGCAATAGGCACCACATGTGCGACTTCATACTTCCTACCTGATAGGTAAGCATTAAGAGCTGAAGAAGGATCTGGGATGAGGGGAGAGTCTGCAGTAAATCTGGGGTCTCGAGACAGGTTTGAGTCCTGCTGTGATTGTTCATTAGCTGTGACCCACGGTGAGTTTCTGAACTCACCTGAGTGAAATAAATTTCTGCCCTCCTTGACCTACAGAATTGTTTGAAGGTCAAATGGGATAATCTATGTAAGAGTACTTTGTAAGCACGAAATTTATATGTTAATTCTTTAAGTCAGGATGGGTATTGTTATGATCATTTATAATTACTCTAAATCATTGTAGCTGATTTCTCTGAACTCGAGTGTCCTTTGTCTGAAGGGATTCTAAGGTGACTTCATATTTCTCCACCATCACTGGCCTTCAAGATCCATGAGGTGTGAATACAAACAACAGATAATTTAAACTTTACTCCATTCTGTTAATGATGTCTTCTCATTACATCTAGAGAGAAAAAGAACTTTCTAGAATCTTAACAAGGGTGGAGAGGGGGGTGGGCCCTGAGGAGGGATATCAGAGCACTCACTTCTCTCAGACCTATGACAACCTGATGCAGTAGGCAGCACCATCCCCCTTTTAGAAAGTGGAAGGAGAGAACAGGGGAGATAAAGTCACTTGCTTAAGCAACACAGAGGGAGGGCAGAGGTGGAGATTTTCACCCAGTCTGGCTCCTCCCACCCTTCTCTAGAGCTGGAGGGCCTAAACCTCACATGGTGTCCAGCCCGTCTGCACTTCCTACCTCCCACACCTGGATTCCCAGGAGAGGTGCCCCCCACCCAGACACACACATGGGTTGCCTTTGCTACCCAGAGAGCTTCATCCTTTCTAAAGTTGTTTCCTTAGTGTTTTTAACAGCTTAAGTGATTCGAGAGTGTACAAAAATGGCACCTTATGAAGATGTGTTGTCTGAGTTGTAGAAAGTAATTCTCCCTACAGTGGCAATTCCGGAGAACAGGTGCTAGAGGCCCGTGTCCCAGGAAATCCCCAAGAATATTCTGTTAGGAGTTTTCAGTCAAAGAAGTCACAATCTGCTCCTCAAAACTCATTCATCCGCTCAGAAGGTGAAGTCCACAGCAGTTTGTCCCTGGCAATTAAACTGGGAGCCTTCTGGAGTCACTGAGCCCAATTTGGTTGTGGCCTGTGGCTTCACAGCCTGACAGGGAAAGGGAAAATAAGATAGTGACTATTGCCCTCTCCTTCTCCAGGCTGCGTTTGGAAAGTGCGTTCCAGAGTCAAGAGAGAATGAAAGACAAGGCTGAGGTGCATGTGGGGCACAGAACTGAGGGAAGGCATGGCAGAAATGAAACCAGAATGGCTGGGGAGGCACGAAGAGGTTAGGAGAGGAAATGTCAAGCGCATGGGCATGGGGACCAAACTGAAGGAAATGGTCTGGGAAAGTCAGAGCAATGTCAAGAATAAGCATCTGGACAAGGAAAAATACCAAATATTATCAGGTCTTATTGGATTCCAGATTTCTCCCTTCTTGTTGCATACGGGATCACATCATGCCTTTCTTGGGATAGAATTTGTGTTTAATGCTGATCCAGGTGACTGGTTCTTGAATTCTGGATCATTCTGCCCTTGCGGGAATTAGAGAATAGAGCGAAAGATCAAACTCCCCAAGAAGGACTGAGGATCAGAGTGACTGATTTACCTTTGAAGCCTCATTCAGGGCCATTACTGGAGGCTAGTCCTACTGCAGGGTAAAAAGTGGGTACTCAGTCAAAATGTGTTTAATAATTGTTCCTATTAAGACCCGATAAAGACCTCTTTCACTTCTATTTAAACATTGCCTCATTGTGCAAGTCGATATATCATGCACATAGCTTTCCACACTCACTGCCGAATGGTCATGTTTCGATTGCGTTTTAGTGAATGTTGTTGCCTGATATATAGTTAAAAATTACCAATATGCAGTTCCAATCTGAGTTCACAGTGGAGCCCAACGTTTCACCTGTGGGAGAAGAGCTGCAACACCGGAATAGTGTGAATGGCTTTTGAAACTGACTCTCAATCCTTTTGAAAACTTCTTTCTTTTCTGTGTTTTCTTCCTTTTACCATAAGGAAAAGCATGCAATTGGCATCAGAATAAATGTTATTGGTAGAAAGTGCTCGAAAGGGAAGTATTACTGGTAGGCAGAGTGTCTGACGAAGATGAGAGCAAGCTGGTGGAATCTAGACAAGACCCAGGAGGCAGTAACATTTGCGTGAGTCAGGAAGACAGAAGAGAAAGGGCTCCAGCAAGGGTCCGAGTGAGGCTCAGGTTGGAGGGCCAGGGGAGCACCTCCTGTCTGAGGGGAATCACGGGAGAGCATGGGAGAAAAGTCAACCCCCTGGCTGAGGAGCTGATCTTTGTGTCGGAGACACTGGCAACCACAGGCCACAGCATGGTCGACGTGGGGCTTACCAACCATTGCAGCAGCGGCTCATAAATGGTTGGAAGGGGGTGGGATGCGCACTGGGAGGGCTCACTGGGGATGGGCTGGGAATGAGAACAGGTGGTTGCTTCTTCTCTCCAGGCCTCAGTGTTTTATCCTTATGGCCTCTTGCAGACAAAATGGGAAAGCAAATGAAAAGGGCTTGGTACATGGGGGCAGGAGATAAAATTACAACCATTACCAAGTTTAATAGAAACAGGCCATCGTGTCTGATTGTTGATAAAATATGCACTTAGAAATAATCCCTATTCAGCTAAGAGAGCTTTTTCAAAGGCTGCTTCCGGTAAACTCACAACACTAAGAGGATGGCTTCACTGAGGACCAATCTGGAGCAATTAGAGACTAAGTGAAGGAGGTACAGCCTCTGGCTCTGGCCTGAGCCTCAATCACAAACACCTCAAATGACCCCCACCCCATCCCTGCCCCCATCCCCTCTGTGAAGGGAAACCTGACCACTGCCTGGCTGTGAGGACACCCACCTCTATCTGCCCAGCACTTCCATAGTGGAAAGGACTTTAGAAACCATGAGTGAGATGATGGCCATGGCCGCTGGGGCATGACACAAGGCAGAGCATCTAAATTCCTCATGGTCGGTGCTCTGGTCTGTTCAAGAACATTTTTCCCATTTACTTCAAAGGCCGTCAGCCTGTGTGATCAGATGCCAGAGTAGGCACATCCCAACTGAAAATACAAAGAATGCTTCACACACACCCATGTGTGTATGGGGTCGGGGTGGCGGGCAGCAAAGAAAATAGAAACAGGATGGAAATGAGGACTTTCTAATTAGAATAGTTTTTAAGTGTTCCCATCTGGTTCTTCCATAAATAATCATCACAAGGGGAACTATCTGACACAGTGTCATCTCCCAAAAAAATAAGTTGGACTTGTTTTTTGGGAAGAGGCAAAAAATGGCCACAGGGGAGTTAGTTTGGGGAATGTAAGAGGTGGAGGAATTGCGAGTACCATGTGCCCCTGTTACTTGGAGGTAGTGTAAAAAAGTTTTCTTTTTTTTTTCTTTTTACCTCTTCAAATCACAAGTCCTTGCCTATAAAATAGAAGATAAAATTTCCCCTAAATATATGCACTGGGAAGCAGGGTAGCATCACGTCAAGAGCCTAGACTTTGGAGCCTGAAAGTTCTGGGTCTGTACCCATTTAAATACTGTCGCTTTGGGAAAATAGTTGAACTCAGGCAGACTTCGGTGTGCATGTATTTGAGACAGAGAATCTAATATTTACCTTGTTCTGAGGATCAGAAGTAATATACAAAAATGCCCATGGTGGTGTCGGGCATATACTAGACATCCAGTAGCTCTTCATTATCATCATCATCAAGGTCACTATTACGCAAATCTTCTTACAGAAATGGAGGAAACTACGATACTACTGTGAAGGTGTCTTCCCAACCAGTAGATAGAATATCTCAGACAAACTTGAAGTGTGTTTGATGTGACATGAGTAGCAATGCTCAGCTTGGGGACAGTCAATAGAATGCTACCATTGTGGACTGGATGTTTGGCTCCCCCCAAGATTCATATATTGAAACTGGTCTTAGTGTGATGGAGCCTCTGGAAGGTGGTCTGGTCATGAGAATGAAGCCCGTTTGGCAGGATAGTGTCCTTATAAGAAGAGGCCAGAGAAAGGTTCACACTCTCTTTCTGCCACACGAGGACACAGCAAGAAGTCAGCACTGTGAGACCAGGAAGAGAGTTCTTGTCAGATACCAAACTGGCCAGCACCTTGATCTTGCATTTCCCCGCCCCCAGAACTGTGAGAAATGTTGCTGTTGCTGATAAGCCACTCAGTTTATGGACGTCTGTGGTAGCAGCCCAGACTAAGACAGAAATTGCTACCGAGAAATGGAGTGCTGCTATAACAAATACCTAACGATGTGAAGAAGCTTTGAAGCTGGGTAACGGGTAGAAGCTGGAAGACATTTAAGTGCATGCTGAAAGAAGTTGAGATTATTATAAAAGGACTTCTACAGGCAATTCTGGTGAAGGCTCGGAAAGGGAAGGAGATAGTTTCCACCTTAGAGAATATACAAATAATCGTGTACAGAATGCTGGTAGAAATACGGGCGGTAAAGGCCATCCTGATGCAGTCTCAGGTGGAAACACGGAACGTGTTATTGGACCACGGAGAAAACGCAGTCCTTTGTTGTAAAGTGGCAGGGAACTTGGCTGAATTGTATTTTGTGGAAGGTAGAAGTTGGCCAGTGATGAAACTGAGTATTTAGCTGAGAAAACTTCTAAGCAGTGTTGAAGGAGTGGCTGAGTTCCTTCTGACTTTACATAGTGAAATATAAGAAAAGAGAAATGGCTTTAAAATGCAACTATTAAACAAAAAGGAGCTAGAATGGGAAGATTTGGAAAATGCTCATGTTGCAAAAAATGCTCATGCTTGGAAGAGAACACTTAGGGTATAGGCAAGGGACCGTTTGATAAGGAGATCGGTATCAGTGTGAAACACCATATAAACAGTATCATAAATATTTTACTTTTGAAGATCAAGCTGAGAGTAGGGGAGAGAGGGCAATTTAGCCAACATCCGCGTACTTATGGGTGAGTCTGTGCAATAGAAAGGTTTCGTAGCCCACATCACAGTGAGTCATCACAGGGTTATTTGCTCGCTTAAGTGTTTGAAGTCTGTGTCCCCTAACACAAAGGCAGGTACTATGTGATTCTGTTGTCCACTCTATATTCAGTCCCTAGCATGAAGCTAAGCAAACAGTAGGTGCCCAATAAACATTTGTTAGGTGAAAAAAAAATGGTGTATAAATGGACAGGTTCTTGCCTTTAATAAACTTGTAATTCAATGGGGAAGACAGAGAACATACAGCTTTAATACAAGACAGAATGTGATAATGCTGAATAGAGGGTACAAGGAGAGAGAGATTAATTCTGACGGATCTGTCAGGGAAGACTCATGGAAGAAACGCCCTATGAGGTGGGCTTTGTAGGTCAGCATTTCAACAGGTAAAGACTGGGGGGTAGTGCATCCAAGGCTGAGGAAACTAGAGGAAAGGCACAGAAGTGGGAAAATACACAGCAAGTTTAGGGCATGGCATGTGGCCAGAGTGATGGAGCATCTGCAGAGAGCATGGGGGGCTTACAATGAAAACAAGGCTGGAGGAGATCATTCCAGATCATGCAGGCGTTTAACACCAAGGCAAGGCGGGGGTTGGGGGGATAGGTGTCTTGTAAGGCTTCATAGGAGGAAGTGACTTTGAGACTGCGAAAAGACAGTTCGTCAGTATATTCGGTTCGGTTCTTCATCCCAACAAACCTTACTCGGACGTCTGGCCAAAGCTACTTCTCCACACTGCTGGGCACGTGGGAAGTGGATGGATGGTGGCTACAAACCCGCCATGTGACAACACTTTCTAGCCTACATTCGAGTCCCCGGAGCAGCCACTAGCACCCCCATTTCAGCTAAGTAACCAGAGACTGTGAGAGTAACTTGACCAAGCAGCAGCCTCAGTAAGTGGTGGGATCTGCCAGACATCAAAGCCGTTCTCTGCAGGGCTCAAGCTGTCCCTGTCAGTAGGCTGCCCCTGAAACACAGTGTATCCTTTTGGCTGGAAAAGGATGGAGCCAGTGTAGGGCATTGAGGCTTACAGGCACAAAGTCATGCCAAGCAGCCAGATGCAGACAGACACGGGCCTGCCGATCCGTTCACCTTTGCCTGGCAGGCCGGGCGGTGGCAACAACATCGATGGGAGATGAATGGAAGCGCTCCTCACACGTGCTCTGTGCCTTTCAGAAGGAAATCTTGCAAAAGCAGAAAAAAGGCCTTATTTATCTTGAAAGGCCACATCAAGTAAAAGAAGAGTGAGGGGCAGAGAGCAGAAAGCAACCCTTAAAAGTGCAACTGTTTGAAAACAGAATGCTCTTCATTAGGTCTATGCAGCTGTTTAAACTGTGGAAAATGACTTTATTGCATTTAACACAGAGATGCACCAGGGCCTCCTTTCCAATCAGCATCACTTACCCCTTGCAGTCAGGACGGCCTTGCAAGTGGGAGAGGAAAGTTTCTTTCATAGGAGGCAACTTGAAAAATGCCAGGGAGGCCTACTTGCCTGAAAGATATGCTTACCAGAATGACAAAGACCCTGAAGTTCTACCCTTATAGATTAATTTCTCTGGGTCAATCATTGTCTTGGGCACAAGGATGGATTCTCTTTTAAAATGCTAATTACTCTGGGAGGAGCAAACCCACCACACCACCAAGATCTTGGTGCCAGTGGTTTTCTTAGGCTGCGTCCTCATAGACTGTCCAGGTTCCTCGGCTCCTGCAGATGGGGAGGGGTGGTGGGAGGAAAGAACGGGTCCTAAGCAGGCCAGGGACAAACCTAGCAGCACTCACTATCCCAAGTCAACTCCACACAAGTCAAGGACGAGGGGCAGTTAATGAAGGTTAAGTCCAACAACAATGCAGATTTATTGGGCTCAGGGTTTACAACTATAGTTGGAGGATTTTTTTCTAGTCCTTTCTACTTTTAAACTATAGTAAATGATGTAAAAACATTTTAAAGATACGTTTTATTCTTTCTAGCTCCTGTTATTACAAATATTTGCTTTTAAAGGAAACGCATATTAGCATGTATTACACACGTGACTGTGCTTTTTATTTGTTTTGCATTTAGCAATAGGAAAAAAAAGTTAATACTCAAAAAACAAAAATCCAGCCAAGCAGAAAACTGGGGAGAGCAGCAGCTGAAAGGAGAGATGTGTGCACAGCGTACCAATCGGTTCCCCCTCCCCGCCCTAAACTCTTCCTCCTTCCAGGTCACCAGAGGCCCACCTGAGAGGCAGACACCATGGTGCAGTGGAGGGAGAAGGGGAGGGAGAAGTAGTTAGGTGATTTGTTTGAGAGGAAACTCCTCAAACGCTTTGAGTCTTTCTATTCATGGTGACTCACACACCCACTACATGGGCGGGCCTGGGCTTTGAAGTGAGAGGGCCCTGCCTCTACTGTTTCCTGACCCGGGGATCTTGGGCAAGTCACTTGGGCTTTCTGATCCTCATTGTCTCACCCGTAAAATGATGACAATATAATGCCTCGCTTGCAGAATAGAAGCAAGGACTCAATGGGATAATATTTTAAAAAGCAACTTATAGAATGGATATTGCTATGTACAGGTGAGCTACTTTTCTGAAAAGATGGTTCTACTCAAGGTTATAAAATATCTCTGACAAACATGGCCTCCTGGATGATTCTGACACAAATCTTAAAAGATGAATAGGAATTAGCCAGTCAGAGAGGAGGGAGAGCCTTTATGAGCAGAGAGAGCATTTGTGTTCAGTGAGTATGAGGCGTGCGGTTGGCAGGACAGGCCAGGGCACGCAGCCGAGGCCGGGCAGAGGCGGGCAGAGACGAGCCCGGGCACTGGGCTCAGTAGCACTGAACCTGAGGGTGGAGGCAGGCGGTGGCAGGAGCTCAGTCCTGTAGGGCATTGTATGCCTTGTTAGGAAGCTTGGATTATATACCCTAGAACAATGTTGTATCTACTGTGTTCACGACATTTCAACAAGCATATTTTTACATTTGCTATAGCCAAACAAGTTCAAGATAAAATAGTTAATCCTATTTCTTTATTGCAGGACTTCTCAGAGCCTTTAATATACTAATGTGTGTCATGAGTTTTCAATAAGGGAATTGACTCTGCAGTGTGTCTTCACATTTGACCTTTTTCTGACCCTCATGCTCCCACACTTTCACTGCTCTAGGATTTCCATTTTCTAGCTCTGCCTTCGGGGAAACGTTACCACCCACTGCAGCGTGACTGTGGCTTTGCCAGCCTTTTCTGATCTCTGTCTGCTCACCCAGACACCCCTCCAAACCTTCTCTTCATAGGAGCTCCTGCTTCTCTCCCCGAGGGTGAACTCCCTTCCTACCCCCCAGAAAGGATGAAGTCCAAGCTAGAGGCCGGCCTTCCACTCCACCCTTTAACACGCTTACATGTACAGACTGTCCTAGCTACTCCCAGAGATGCTGTGCCTCCTTCTGAATGTGGATGGCAGCATGTCAGTCTAGGAAGAGAAAAGAATTGTCAGCGAAGGGAGGCTGCTCTCCGGGGTCCGAGAGTTTGTCAGAGGCAGGGACCTGGTTAGAAGTCCCCTGGTGTCCAGGTGAGAGCCCTCTCCCCAGGCCACGCTGCCATCTAAATGCCTCCCAGGAGGGAGTCCTAGTCCCAGAGGCCCACATAGGACAGACATGTGCCATTAAACATTGCTTAGATGGCATAAAATTACCCGGTCACATTGTATATATTGGTAGTATCTTGTCAAGTTTTTTTTACTAGAACTATTTGTTTCTTCCCTGTTCTTTTCAAAAAAAAATATTTTAAATTTAGTTTTTAGATATAAGATAAAGCATAGGGAATGGAGCTAATAATATGCATAGTGCCAGGGAGGCGCTAAAATTATCGGAGGGAACACTTTGTAACCTATATGAATGTCCATCTGCTGTGCTGTATGCCTGAAACTAATAAAATAGTGTTAAATGCAAACTGTAATCACAACAGAAAACTGACCTTTACCTTTATTTTCATACTACAGGTGACATACAACATTACACTAGTTTCAGTTGCATGACACAGTGATTAGATATTTATATACCTTACAAAGTGGTCAGCACAATAAGTCTGGTGCCCACCTGACACCATGCATAGTTATTACAATATTACTGACTATATTCCCAAGGCTGTGCTTTACAACCTTGAGACTTATTTTATAACTGGCAGCTCGTACTTGTTTCCTCCTTTTTTCACTGCGCTGTTTCTTCAAGATAAACCATTGTAGTGCTAAACCTACCCAGGGATTAATGTAATGCTTTCTGTCCTGACAATCGAAGCTAAAACTAATTGATTCCGCCGTCTCTCAGAGGAGCGCCATCTTTCCCCCAGCACTTTCTCTGGCTCCTACTGGGCTGAGGATGCCCCGGTGAGGTGAGCATGGTTGAGGGGGGACCCTCACCTGCAGAGCCCCTGAAGGTGGGCGCTTGAGCCAAACCTTCACTTTGGCCCGGAGCAAACTCACTGTCATCATCATATCCCCTCCCGCGTCCCCACCACAGAAACACACACGTCCAGGGGGGTGGCTCCACTTAAGCATTTTGGATTTGGAGATGACATGTGAATAGACAGTCATGGAAAGCCCCTTGTCAGAGGCTTCAGCTCAAAACCTTTCTTTCTCCACTGTGCATCTCTCCTGGTATTTAGACCAGAGCTGTTCTTGACCCCTTTCCTTTTCCAGATACTTTGGGTAGAATTAGTTTTTGTTTATTTGTTTCTAAATACATCTTTAGAATCTCTATGACTATTTTAGAAGTTTTCGAAACTCATAACTGCTTTGGTCAAGCTTTCCAGGCACCACGTCAGTCCAGACACCCCAGAGGCACGGGGCCTGCCACCGCAGAGCCAGCCCACACGTCCTGAGTGAGGGCTCCCGCTCTCCGAGTTCACAGCAATCTGATCTGGAAGGAGTGAGGAGTCACTTGTTCTAAAAATAGCCAGCTAACTATCAGAGGCTTTTTCTAATTACTGTGGAAGGAGGCTTGGGCTTGATTAGCGCCCCCACACCAACTACAAATGTTCTACAGCTTGTGGGCATAAGTGTATTCTGTGACAATCTGGGACGTCCATTCCAAAACTGCTTGATCAAGTCAAATATCGTGGGTTCTTAATGAAGAATATAATTATTATATGTAACTTGGTGCGACAATAACAATTGTACAGTTCAGTTACCTTTTCAAAGAATATATATGAGTATGCATCTGCCTAATCATTTTATCTTCCCAGAAGCATTGCCTCCAGTTTCTTCCTAATTGAATCCATCCCTCACACTGCTGCTAGGATATCTGCCCATGACACACCCATGAGGCTGTGACAGGTAAAGGAATTTATGGCATTGGTACGAACAAGTAGAGTGTGGGGGTGAGGACTGAACCTAGGCACAAAAGGAGGCACTTAGGAGCATCTTGACGGACAGTGAGAGAGTGGGAGGAACAATGCGGGGAAGCCATGAGGAGACTGAAGGACTTTTCTAGCAGAAATACTTGAATAGTTGAACCAGAAGGATGTGGGTAGTCTGGGAGCTTGATGATGGCATTTGAGATTTTAGAGGTGGCACGTGGCCCAGGATGCAATTGTTGGGGTGGGTGACTGAAGTGGAAAGAAGGGTCATTTGAGACGAGGAAGTGAAGAAACTAAGATGCCAGGGAATTGGAATGGTCTTTCCTGGGAACATAGAAGTTACAAAGGGACAATGTGGAGTATAGGGAGGGCTGAGCCAGTAAGTGATGAGGAGCGACTGGGAGATGACAGAAGCAAGGGAGGCAGTGTGTCCAAGTCACATGAATGTCAAAGAGCAAAGGATTTGCAGAAAAAGGGGAAACAATGGTCTGAAGGTGGCAGAGGGAAGCAAGGAGCACCCCCACCCTACCTCTGGACCCCCAGTTACATGGAGCATAGAAGAAAAACAGCCTCTGATGGCCATGGGAGAAGGGTCTTCAGAGAACCTCCGTACTTCGGAGGGGAGGCGGTGGTGTGGGAAAGCTGCAGGAGGGAACAGCAGGCGGTCTGGGTGAACACAGGACAGGTAGGAGAAGGGACGGTGAGAGCCCAGGTGACGATGGGCGCTGGGGATGCCGGGGCCTCGGGAGGAAATTTGAAATGAATGGGATGTTTTAAGGCAATTTTCCCCTCTCAGTAGAAAAGCTTTTAATCTGTGTATCCTTGTGGGAGGGCGATGTGTCTTAAAGGGAAGCCCCCGCACTTCCTTTCCAGGAAGAGAAACAAATTTTGTGTTACCCAGGGGTGGGGACGGAGTTCGATGGACTACGGAGCCCTTGCCTAGGGAAAGCAGAGATTGAGACTTTGGCAAAGGAGGATGTGGTGGAAGTTGGGGATGGAGCCTGGGGAGAAAGGTGGATCCCAGCCCAGCTCAGACCTTTGGGTCCACCCTGGGGACCATGGGACCCTCCTGCAAGACAGTGCTAGGTTGCTGGGGATGGGGCAGGGACTGTACAGAACCAGAGCCTGGACTGTGGCCTGACTCAAGTCCCCTCCTGAGTGAGAGCGTCAGCCCATCTGTAACAGAGCCCTTACCTGTTCATTGCCTAGATAGCTGCAGTTGCTGGCATAGTCCCTAGTAAGGGACCTTGCACATATGTGGTAGGTGCTCAGTGTCTGTTTACAGAGTCAATAAAACACCCTGTGAGGTACGTGGAGTAAGTACCATCTTCCGCTCTCTACTCTGGGCCATTCTGGGGCATAACAAGGTGAGGACAATGTCTGTAAGCTTGCTTAAACAGCAAGAGACAGAGAGGGAGCAAGAATCCAGGTTGCTGGTGGACTGGCATCATCACCATCTGTTTAAGCTCAGCTATACATCTCCCCTGAACAAACAGAATGGGGGACGCCAGAAGAGAAAGGCAGAATTTTATGACTCTGAATTAAAATGATCCTTTTGGTAAAGACTCAGTTTTATGTAAAACTAATCCCTTTGATTTGTATAAACAGAAGTCTACCTTAAAGAAAATCCCCTGATGCAAACTCTACAATAACAACGGTATCAAACAAGTGGGCAGCACGTGGGAGGAGGCTGCAGAACTGAAGTAGTTATAGAGTCAGGTCGGGGTTCTAAGTCACATACCCTGACTTTTCTTCAATATCTCATTGACTATTTTTATGTTACATTTTCAGTAGAGATGCTCAAGAAAATCTCAGCTTTACAACAAGGCAACAACTGATAGTATTTATTGAATTGCTGTTAAAAAGCATCAGAGACACAAAAATATGTTCTTGTCTTTGCTCCTAGAAGACAGGAAGAATGTTCTTTACAGGTCAGAAAGGAAAAAGGCCACTTGGGTATTAGCTAGGGACTCTATCGGTTGGATGCCACAGTTGTAGGGGCCTTTTGTGACTTTGTTCATGGAAATGCAACTGAGCAGGAAGCAGAAGAAAGTAAGGAGCTGGGATGGGGAAATGGGAGGGTGGCCAATTGCATACGATAATAGCTTCACGTCACTGTCTTCAAACACCACACATTGCCACGGCTCCCTGCCCAACTCGCATCAGCTGTCACCCTGGCGTCTCCAGCTGACAGTTCCTGAGCGAATTCTGATGAAGGCAGATGATATCTCAGGACAGTCAGTTCCATCAGAGGAGGGACTCAAATTAGACTTGCTGCTATTGGCTGCAAGGCCTGGGGGACCAAGGCATCCTCATGCCCCCCAAGTCAGTGCCTTCTCCTGAGTCCTGCATGCAGGAGAAAGTTAGTAAAAGTTGTGCCTGACCAAGTTAATTTCTGCTCATAGAGGGTGGCATAGTGGTCACCTTTGGGGCATGCCGGTAGTGCCTGGAAGGGAGCAAGAAGGAATTTCTGGGTACCAGTTTGGTTCTCTTTCTTACTCTGAGTGTTACCTGGCTGTGTGCAGTTTGTGAAAAATCCCCTGAGCTATTGTATGCTATGCACTCTTTCTGTATGTGTATTATAATTCAATAAGAAGTCAAAAGAAAAGAAGCGAGGCGAGCGGAGGAAAAAAGGGAGGGAAGGAAGATGGAGGAGAGGGACAACTGAAGCCAGATCGAGCAGCTCAGACCTGGTTCAACAGCAATTGTGTGCTCTCGAGGTGGCTCAGACGTGGCACAAAGTGACAAGAGCATCATCACAGGAAGAGTAGTTTGACTGCGGAGAGCAGTTTGAAAGGGATGAGGCTAAGGCAAGAACAGGGGGAAAGAGAGTGACCTCAGACAGGGAGGTGAGGACTTGGGTTGGGTCGCCAGTGGTGATGTTTAAGAGGGGGGCGGGGCCGTTTTCAAGGAGCCGGTTTCAAGGTGGGCTCTGACATAAACGAATCAACACGCGGCACAGGCCGAAGGCTGTTTTACGGTATTGCGGAATGTGAAAACTGGCTTTGTTTAAATAGTAATCACAATTCTTACAGGGCCCAAGACAGCTCACTTAGCTGTGCTCAGTTCCACAGCTGAGGCCCAGAGCGCCAGGCCTGGCCAGCCTCTATTCCCAGACACGTGCCATTTGTCAGTTGGTTCTGAGTGACAACTGACAAGGGACGCTAGCACAGACCAGCCGCGTGACACACAGCATGGGCCTTGGTTTCTTTGTTGTGTTTTGTTTGGGTTTGTTTTAAAATACATGATGATGGATAAAACTACTAATTTTTTAGGACCTATTCAAAAGATTGATTTAATAGCTGAATATTTGAGGTTGGAAAGAATATTGCCTTCCAAAGTACAATATATAGTGAAGATTTTAAAGATTAGCTTGAACAAATCAAAGCTTGTCCTTCAGAAAAAGAATATAAAGAACATGTTAGCACAGGGTCTTTAGCAGAATTTAGATTTATGCAAATCTTCAATTTTCCATAATCCAAAATTAACAAACTCAGAATGACACAAATTTGTTGGAATGTAATGCAAACTAAACATTTTAGTGCATCTTTCTAGAGTTTAACAGAATGTTGACATCTAATTTCACATTGTGCATCTCATTTAAGTTCTGCGTGATGAACTAACGGGCAGAAATAGATGGATCACTGACATGTTGGCTTTTCCCAAGTCCCAGAAGAAAAGCAAAGTTCCCGGTCAGAGACGAGGGAGAAGTTCATTTGGTTCATTAGTTTGCACAAATCTGTAATTACGTACACAACTAATTTATATGTGCTGCTCTAACTGAATTATTGTTATTTAGCTTTTTGTGATGCCAGTCATTGAAATGTAATCTAATTTTATTAAGTTCCTCAAAGCCTTGGAGAGTCTTAGTTCCAAGCTGGCTCTCTGCTCATTAGCATTGACATGTATGGTTTGTTTATGTGGATTCTTTTGGCCTCCTGCCCCCCAGTTAACACCCCTTTGTTTCATAATCCACACTGTGATTGTGCCCTCTTGCCCCAGAAGAGGGGCAGATGAATGAAAGCATTGATGCCAAGTTTACAGCTTTGGGGGGCAGGCACGAGGCCTGAATGCCCAGTCACTTGGCTCCGAGTTCTTTGGAAACAAAGAAGGGAAGGGGAGAACTGAACAAGTATTCAAGGCCCTCATGGACTCCCCCTCAGCGCTGGAGTGTGTTATGTGATTAGACAGTGCATGGCACGTAGGACCCAGATTGTGACGTCTGTCAGCAAAGAACGGCATGCAATTCTTAGCACAAGCCCTGTGTATTTCATTAATTTACTGGGGACTACTAGAAATTGTTTCCACTAGTTGCTGGTCTTCATTTTCGTTTCTAATAAATAATTGAATAAATGTGAAAGAAAAGTCAAAGTAGGAGCCATGTTTTTTTTTCCGCAGAAGAATCACAAATTGCTGAGGGTCTGAGTGCCAGCCTGGCATTCTAAGCTTTCACGTTCACCGCACTGTCCCATCATGGTCACTACGAGTCCTATGTGGCTACTGAGCACTTGGAACGTGGCCAGTGCAAATTGAGATTTTTTTTAATCGAGGACATACACAAGATTTCAAAGACTTAGTATGAAAAAGAATGTAAAAGACTTCATGTTTAATTTTTATATTGATTACATACCAGAAAGTTAATGGTTTGAATATATTGGCTTACATGAGATATATTCTTAAAATTAATTTCACTTGTTTCTTTTCACTTTTTTACACACTAGAAAATTTTACAGGACAAGTGAGGCTCACATTGTGTTTCTGTTGGACAGCACCGGTCTGCACAGGCACAGTGGATCCTTCCTGACCCAGCCCTGTGTCCTGCCCTTAAGACTCCCTCCATTCTCGCCTTCCCTGAGGATGTCTGAAGACCAAGTGAAGGAGAGCAACGAAGGCGTTTTCAGTTCCTAAGCTGACAGCTCTGCCAGTTGAAACCTGGCTTCTGGCCAGAAAAATGGCCCTGTTTCACGTTGACTATATCTGCTATGCTCATGAACCAGGTGCTAGTTATCTCAATACCCACCGTCAGGCTTTTCAGAATTTACTTACTTTTAATTCCATTTAACTTGGCTTGGGGGAAGAGGGTTCAGCATGGGAGAAAAGGGAGCAGATAGAAGGAGAACGGACAGGGATACCTGAAGTATTTAAATTTACTAGGAAACAAAACTTCTTTTAAATCATCTGATTATTCAGACTGCTTGGACAGGTGATACACATAGTTTAAGTAGAGGTGGATGAGAGAGTGAGAGATTCCTCAAGGTAATTATTGGGGTTCTCACTGACTCACCACAATCCACCAAATCCAGTGGTTACAAAATCTTTTTCTTGGGAGTATAGCTAACAAGGGTCTCTGACTTCGACCGAACGTCAGATCCACCTCTTACAAGACACACAGACAGGTCAGAGCCAGGGCCACATGCTAGGGTGAGTCTATCGTGAAGGGTCAAGGAGAGACAGAGGGGAATGAGGACACTGATTTTCCACCGACAACCCAGGAAAGGCTTTTCCTTTGTGCAGGAAGAAGACGGTACAGTCCCTTATATTTAATTAGGGACTCACAGTCTTATATTCGCAATTTAAAAAAATTTTCTGAAAACCAACAATTTTTAAGAATTGATTTGAAGGCGAAACCTGACCCAAGTGGGCATGAGCCTATTTACAGTCTTTATCCCACTTAGTCTGAAGTTCATACATGAAACTTCAGACATGCTGATATGTTTGGTTTTGAGCTGCTTCCCAGGCCCTCTGTGTGTCACATCATACACAACATAACTGGAGTAGTTTACCTTCAAATTCCAAAACATTTGGAATTTTGAAACTCATCTAACCTCACAAATTTCAGGCAATGAAACTACTTATGGGATGTCTTAGCTTGGATAGCTAGAGAGTAACAGCTCTGCATCTACTCATGCTTCCTCATAACTCAGCTGATGTCCTACAAGTTACTTTCCCTCCTGTGCTATGTCTTGTCCTTATTCACACAATCCTGCCCTAACTCAAAGGTAATTGAGTGGATGATTTAGTGGTTGCCAGGTTATGCTTCAGACACACTGTGATAATGTGCTTGCTGTCCCTTTATGATGTGGACTAGTCATAGCTGGCAAGCCTACATGAAATTATAGTAATTAAATTCACCCTTTCTAAACTTGCTAAGACAAAAGGTTATATAAGATCTTTTTAGTATAACTACAAAGGAAAAGGAATGCCATGAGTTATGAGAAGGCAATGAAGTGTGAAGATGTTGCATTCTTATAAGATTATAGCGGCCCAGATGGAGACATAGGTAGACACACTGTGCCTCCTTGCACAACCAAAAGAGGAACAACAAAAAATTTAAAAAGAAAAAACAATGAGAACTGACAGAAAATCAACTGTATGGAAGTCTGACAACCAAGGAGTTAATGAAGAAACATTCATCCAGACCAGTAGGAACAACAGACACGGGCAGCCGGGCAGAGAGGATTCGTGGCAAGGCGGCAGCTGGAGGACTGGGGTGGGCAAGGCAGCAGCTGGCAGAACAGGCAGTCTCACATTCACATGCAGACAAACCGGAAGGAATAACTGGGGAGCAAGACAGACCGTGCAACCCAGGGTTCCAGTGTGGGGAAATAAGGCCTCAAAAACTCTGACCATAAAAACCTGTGGGGGTTGCATCAGTGGGAGAAACTCCCAGCCTTACAGGAGAGTTTGCTGGAGAGACCCACAGGGTCCTAGAACATACACAAACCCACCCACCTGGAAATTAGCACCAGAAGGGTACAATTTGCTTGTAGGTAGTGGGGGAAGTGACTGAAAGCCTGCAGAGAGTGGAATAAGTGGCACTGTTCCCTCTAGGATCCCTTCCCCACATATAGCATCACAACATAACGACGTGAGTTGCCCCGCCCTGGTGAATACCTAAGGCACAGGTGGCAAACACAAGGCCTGAGGGCCGAATCCAGCACTCCACCTTGTTTTATCCACCCAGCACCTTGTTTCTATGGGGCAGCAGTGCCGAGCTCTCGCTTAACTGTTAAGGAGTAGTTACATTTATACAGTCCTAAAGGCAACTTCAGCCCTTTGAAGGCAACTTCGAGGCTGATGTGGCCCCTGGTGAAAATGAGTTTGACACCTCTAAGGCTCCGCCCCTTACTATGTAACAGGTGCACCAAGACAAAAAAAATATGGCCCAAATGAAAGAACAGATCAAAGCTCCAGAAAAAATACAACTAAGCGATGAAGAGATAGCCAATCTATCAGATGCACAGTTCAAAACACTGGTAATCAGGATGCTCACAGAATTGGTTGAGTGTGGTCGCAAAATAGAGGAAAAAGTGAAGACTATGCAAAGTGAAATAAAGGAAAATATACAAGGAACCAATAGTGATGGGAAGGAAACCGACACTCAACTCAATGGTTTGGACCAGAAGGAAGAAATAAACATTCAACAAGAACAGAATGAAGAAACAAGAATTCAAAAAAATGAGGAGAGGCTTAGGAACCTCCAGGATAACTTTAAACGTTCCAATATCTGAATCATAGGGGTGCCAGAAGGAGATGAGGAAAAGCAAGAAATGGAAAACATTTGAAAAAAAATGAAAGAGAACTTTCCCAGTCTGGCAAAGGAAATAGACTTCCAGGAAGTCCAGGAAGCTCAGAGAGTCCCAAAGAAGTTGGACCCAAAGAGGAACACACCAAGGCACATCATAGTTACATTAGCCAAGATTAAAGATAAGGAGAGAATCTTAAAAGCAGCAAGAGAAAAGGAGACA